>SSNP01000072.1:2059131-2090727 GCA_006937955.1 Pachypanchax playfairii
GTTGTCCTGGTCCCCTTGCAGAAAAACAGCCCCAAAGCATGATGTTTCCACCCCCATGCTTTACAGTAGGTATGGTGTTCTTTGGATCCAACTCAGCATTCAAACACGACAAGTTGAGTTTCTACCAAAAAGTTCTATTTTGGTTTCATCTGACCATATGATGTTCTCCCAATCCTCTCTAGCAAACCGTAGACGGGCCTGGACGTGTCCTGGCTTCAGCAGGGGGACACGTCTGGCACTGCAGGATTTGAGTCCCTGGCGGCGTAGTGTGTTACTGATGGTAGCCTTTGTTACTTTGGTCCCAGCTCTCTGCAGGTCATTCACTAGGTCCCTCCGTGTGGTTCTGGGATTTTTGCTCACCGTTCTTGTGATCATTTTGACCCCACGGGGTGAGATCTTGCGTGGAGCCCCAGATCGAGGGAGATTATCAGTGGTCTTTTATGTCTTCCATTTTCTAATAATTGCTCCCACAGTTGATTTCTTCACACCAAGCTGCTTACCTATTGCAGATTCAGTCTTCCCAGCCTGGTGAAGGTCTACAATTTTGTTTCTGGTGTCCTTTGACAGCTCTTTGGTCTTGGCCATAGTGGAGTTTGGAGCGTGACTGTTTGAGGTTGTGGACAGGTGTCTTTTATACTGATAACGAGTTCACACAGGTGCCATTAATACAGGTAACGAGTGGAGGACCGAGGAGCCTCTTAAAGAATCTACAGGTCTGTGAAAGCCAGAAATCTTACTTGTTTGTAGGTGACCAAATACTTATTTTCCACCATAATTTGCAAATAAATTCTTTAAAAATCAGACAATGTGATTTTCTGGATTTTTTTTCCTCATTTTGTCTCTCATAGTTGAGGTATACCTATGATGAAAATTACAGGCCTCTCTGATCTTTTTAAGTGGGAGAACTTACACAATTGGTGGCTGACTAAATACTTTTTTGCCCCACTGTATATGTAGCACCGACTGGACTCGTGGCGTTACACATAGATCTGGAAGAGCCAGGTTTGCAAAAATGTACATATTCTTGAGAACAGGTACAGGTGTTTTCAGTTTAGTGTGTCCATGTCCACCTTGTGCAACAGGGCATTCAAACAAACTAGAGAGAATCAAATTTCCTTGTAATGCGGGTGGAAGGGAGATTGCGGGTGTTTGATCCCCGGTGCCGGCTTGCCCTGGCTAAGTCAAACTATTCTTGGGCAAGATATAAAGGTGGCCGTAGTCTATCGGAAAGGAGGTCATCCTCTGACCGGGAGAGCGGGGTTTGATCCAGTGTCCTGGCAGAGACTGCATGTTGAAGTATCCTTGGGCAAGATGCTGAACTCCGCAACTGCCCCTTGGCACTGTACAAGATGGTTGCCCTCTGCTCCTCCAATGGGTAAAATGCAGAGCTGAATTTCCATAAAGAAAAATATTATTATATAATTATAAATCTACTTTTTTAATAAGTCTGCAAAATCAGGGGTTGCTCATTAAATTTACATTCTCATTGATATGCACATAATTATGCAAAATATAAATGAAAAGCTAAAATAGACAATACATCAAACAAAATGATCAAGGCAATAACATCAAAATAAAATGACCTCCCTAAAGCACATCGGGAAATCAGTATTTAAGGGATCATTATTTAAGTGAATGTTTAGATTTCCTCCCATAAAGAGGCCCTTCCATTAAAAACGTTTTTTCTGAGGTTTCTGTTGAATATTTTAGCTAGGTGTTCTTACCTTTCTTACCTCTTTAGTTTAGGTGTTCTTACCTTCATAGTGGGTATGAAAACAGGTCAACAACTCTCAAACTACGCAGGTGGCGATAACACCCGATTTCTCCCGAGTCCGAACAGCCTGTATCTGTTTCGTCACAACTCCTTTGTTCGTTAGTTTTCAGCAGCTCCCACAGTTGAAACCACGCCTAGCATGCGGCTCACTAAAAAGCTGTAGCATAACATAGCAAACAGAAAGACACGACATCTGACGTTGCCATGCCCAGCGGGGCAGGAAACAATAGTCTTTGCTCTCATAGGCTAGTTTGTTAGCCAATCAGAGTGCAGAAAATTCGAACAATGAATATGAACGAGCTGCCGACAAAGCAGTCGAAGCAGCCTCACGGAAGGAGCCGGAACCACCCGAATTTTAACACAGACAGATTGAAAGGTCAGGAAACATCAGGAAAACATCAGGAAACACTAATAAGTGTTTCCTTATGTGTTTTTTAGATATAAAATGTGTCATATTACTGGTTAATACTTAAGAAATAATCACAAAGTCCTGAAATGTGTATGAAATGGCCTCTATAAGAAGGGTTACACTTTATACTGTCACAAACATCAAAAAAGTTGCAAAAGGCTGAGAGTAATGAGTGAAAGGTGACATTAACGACAGTATAGAAACAAAAACAGAAGAAAGTTAAAGATGAGGAAAAACAAGTGCAGTTTAGTGGCTGTTTTCAGTATATTCTAAGTCCTGCCCCTGCTATGACATATTGTCCTTATTAAAAAGTAAAAATACATGTTGGATACTGTTATCCATCAATCTTTTGTTGTTATTTAGCCCTGCTGTTGTATGTTTAAACATTCATGTATATAATATATAATATTATATTTTATTTTATTAAATAATTTATTATTTATTATTATATAATATAATATTTTTTGATGCTTGAAAAATGCTCACATTTTGTGTAAGGGTGATAGGTGGGACTTTTAGCCCTACATCTCTAATGTACAGACTCTGGCTTATAAAAAAATAAAAATAAACAAGACAGTAGCACCTCTAAACAGAAAACCTTTCAACAACAGAAGAAAACAGAGGCCCTTGGTCCATGTTTATGAAAGAAAGTCCAGACTGTGAGCTGCCAGCCTCCATTAAAACCAATGAAAGGGATTTGTCACGATTCATTTTATCGACAACCTGATTTTATGTTCAGTTTCAGAACTTCGATATGGAATGCTTTGGTTTAGAAACATGGGTGCATACATTTATAAAAGACACTATGCTCATGTTTGCAACCCAAATAGTATAACAAACTGTACTCTCAAAGTGACCTTATGCACTTCTGCAGGGAGTTTTATTCAGTTCTAAATTCTAATGGTAACCCATTCCGGTAACGCTTCCTTTTTCGCCTCTGTCAGTGTGTGTCCCAGGACAGCTGTGGCTACAAACGTGTGTAGTTCATCATCACCAAACGTGTGAGTGTGTGTGTGAATGGGTGAATGACATACTGTAGTGTGAAGCGCTTTGGGGGTCGTAGGACCTGAGTAAAGCGCTATACAAGTACACGCCATTTACCATTTATATTTACAGTCCGCTAATTACTAAGAAATTACCTGGTACTTATATGGTAAATCTTGGAGTGTTACTGGTAATTACCATGTGTATTAAGAAGGTAATTACAGAGTAACTACAGCAGATATTACTTGGAATTTACCCGATACATATATGGAAAATTATAGCATATATGGGGTAATTACCACATGTAATAAGTAGGTAAATACAGAGAAAGTATTGCTGGATTTACTAGGAAAAACCTCCACTATTACCCATCAACTCAATTAGGTTGTGATCAGTTCAGATTGTAATAACTAAAATTAAAGGTAGTACCTTCCAATAAATTACCTTTCCTTACATGTCCTTCAGAGTTTTTTTTTTAAGCAATTACCTTGTACTTACCTGTAACAACTTTCTACACCTGCAGGACGTTTTCCTCTAGGATCCTGGTACATCTTAAATACTGGGTATGTGCTTGCAAATGTTCTTAGTATTTACTCAGTAAGTAAGTGAAAACTGGACTGTAAAAGGAAGTCTGGATTGTTTCCATGGTGTTACCAGGTTATTACCATAAATAATATGGTATAATATTGCTAAGTAAAACATGACATTCTACTTGGTAAGTAAGTGGAAACTGGACTGTAAAAAGAAGTCTGGCTTGTTTCCATGGTGTTACCAGGTTCTTACCATAAAATTTCTAATACATTGTAACAGACACTTTTACCATCTTATCTTCTGCAACGATGAAAAGGGTTTGATCTACTTACCAAGTAAAATGTTGAGTTTTACTTAGCAACATTGCAGAAGATAAGATGGTAAAAGTGTCTATTGATCGCATGGAAAAGTGATCAATGTATCAGTAATTTTATGGTAATAACCTGGTAACACCATGGGAACAATCCAGACTTCCTTTTACAGTCCAGTTTCAACTTACTTACCAAGTAAAATGTTGTGTTTTACTTAGAAAACACTGCAGGAGATAAGATGGTAAAAGTGTCTATTGATCGCATGGAAAAGTGACCAATGTATCTGTAATTTTATGGTAATAACCTGGTAACACCATGGAAACAATCCAGAATTCCTTTTACAGTCCAGTTTCCACTTACTTACTAAGTAAATACGAAGAACATTTGCAAGCACATACCCAGTATTTAAGATGTACCAGGATCCTAGAGGAAAACGTCCTGCAGGTGTAGAAGGTTGTTACAGATAAGTAAATGCTTAAAAAAAACTCTGAAGGACATGTAAGGAAAGATAATTTATTGGAAGGTACTACCTTTAATTTTATAATAATAATAAACTTTATTTATATAGCACCTTTCACAGATAAAATCACAAAGTGCTTCACAATTAATTCAATAAAACAGCATAAGCAGTAAAAAGATAAAAAGAATAATAATCACGCCAAAAGTCCAGTCAACCAAAAGCTCGCCCAAATAAAAGTGTCTTCAGCTGCCTTTTAAAAGAATCAACAGTGTCAGCCTCACGAAGGGGCAAAGGTAGGGCATTCCACAGTTTTGGAGCCACGGCCTGAAAGGATCGATCTCCTCTGGTTTTAAAGTGAGTTTTTGGAACCATGAGGAGGTTCTGGTCTGAAGATCGGAGCGAGCGACCAGATATGTACGAGTGAAGGAGATCACAAATATATTTTGGAGCCTGCCCATGCAAGGCTCTGAAGGTCAAAACGAGAATTTTAAAATCGATATTTTCTGCTCAGGAGCAATTATCAAAGTCTCTGTCTTATCAGAGTTTAACTGAAGGCAGTTTTCTGTGAGCCAGGTTTTCACACTCGACAGACAGTCCGTTAACTCTGACAGTTTATGCAACTCTGACTCTTTAAAAGAAACATACAATTGAATGTCATCAGCGTAGAGGTGATAGGACACATGTTTAAAATGGCTGATGATTTTGCCGAGAGGGCTGATGTATAATAAAAACAAAATCGGACCCAAGACTGACCCTTGCGGAACACCATACAACAATGGGGTGGCTGCAGACATAATGTTATTCACACACACAGAGAAAGTACGATTTGTCAAATAAGAAGAAAACCACTCTAAGACTGTTCCGGAAATACCAAAGTCAGTGTTCAATCTCTGTAACAAAAGTTTATGATCCACAGTATCAAAGGCTGCAGATAAGTCCAATAGGACCAAAACTGAATACTGACCAGAGTCAGCGGCCATCCGAATGTCACTAGACACTCTTAACAGCGCAGTCTCAGTGGAGTGCATCTTACGAAAGCCAGACTGGAATTTGTCCAACATTTCATTTTGGTCCAAAAATGCAGTGAGCTGCTGCGCGACGACTTTCTCTAGGACTTTGGAGAGAAAGGGCAATTTTGATATGGGCCGATAATTACCAGGCTCCGCTGGGTCCAAGTTGGGTTTCTTTAAAATTGGACTTATGGCTGCTTGTTTAAAAAAGCTCGAAACCAACCCAGTAGAAAGGGAAACATTGATGATGCTTACAACATATGGAGCAACAACATCAGTGACTTTGTAAAACAGAGTTGTAGGTAGTACATCAAAAGGACAAGACGAGGGTTTCATTTTCCTCAGTAACACCATAACATCCTCCAAAGTCACGAGAGAAAACACAGACCAGAAGCAAGTAAAAGAAGAGACACAGGACATGCTCGCATTAAACGGATTCACATTTTGTCTGATCTCTTCCACTTTTGTCACAAAATATGCTAGAAACTTATTACAGTCATCAATGGTGAAAATAGGCACAGGAGGAGCCGGAGGTGACACAATTCTCTGGATTGTATCAAAAACTACTTTGGGGTTTCGCTTATTCATATTTACAAGGTTAGCAAAGTAGGTAGACCTGGCATGCTTGATCATATCATTTAAGGATGCAGTCATCTCCTTTAACTTCAACCTATGGACCTCCAATTTTGTAGATTTAAATAGGCGCTCCACTTTTCGACAAGATCTCCTGAATGAGGCAATCTCTTCATTTAGCCACGGCTGGGACTTTTTAGACAAAACAATTTTTCGCTTTTCTGGTGCCACCATGTCCAGCACTGACTCACACTGGTCATTAAAGCGATTCATATATGTTTCTGCATCATGAACATCATCAAGACAAGGCTGAAATTTTTCAGAAAATTGAGTAACAACAGATTGGTTTATAAAACGCTTCTGACAGACCCTATCTTCAGTGTAAATGTCCACTTTAAAAGACACATTAAAGTACACAGAACAATGGTCAGACACATGAACATCCACCACATTTAGACTATCAATGTCCAGGTCAAAGGAGAAAACTAAATCTAAAGTGTGGCCTTTTTTATGTGTTGGACCAGTCACATGCTGCTTAAAAAGAAATGAGTCAGTGAGTGCTAAAAACTCAGATGCAGCAGGACAAGAGGAGTCATTTATGTGAAGATTAAAGTCCCGAAGAATCAGCACTCTGTCCAATTTAATTATCGAGGATAAAAAGTCAGAAAACTCACTAAGAAACTCACGTGCAGGACCAGGGGGTCTGTAGATAAGAACACAATAAAAAGATTGAGTATTTCCCACCTTAGTCAACTGAAGCTCGAAAGACTTACAGGGCTCCGGCTTCATTTGTCTGCACGGAAAATTGTCCTTGTAAATGAGGGCCAGACCACCTCCACGCCGGGCAATCCGCGGTGTCCCGACCGCAGAGCAGTTTGCAGGACAGACCTCATTCAGATGAATAAACTCCTGTTCTTTTTGCCAAGTCTCAGTCAGGGCCATAAAATCCAGGCACTCGCTTGAGAATAAGTCACTCAGAAAATGCGCCTTGTTCGCGATGGAACGCGTGTTGAGAAGAGCAAAACGTATCGGTTGTGCGTACTCAGCTGGAGATGAACGCTGACTCGCACGGCATCTCGAAGCAACCAGGGGGGTATCCTCCAACACGACGGCCCGGTAGAGCCGGAAAGCAATGATCCAACTGCAACAGCAGGGGCGGGGAGCCCGGTACTAGCGGCGTGAGGGCTGCATCCACACCAGGGTCGTGCACAGGAACCCGCAGCAAACAACGCGGACGACCAGATGATCCGGGCCCGGTGTCCCAGGGCGTACACCCCCTCAGCTTCCTCTGCCTGGACTGTACACCAGCCCGGGAACCCCTCTTCCTTCTGCGGCCTCGGCGTTTGGTGACCAGTAGGCACTCCAAAGTGGACGCATCACACTCAAAATGTGGCAGGAAGGACTCCTCGTGTGTAGCCCAGGTACCACACACTGTTTTCATCTGCTCTTGAATGGAAAAAAGAGCTTGGCGATCATACTGAATGACAGCAGAGACAAAGCTTTTTGTTGACTGACTTAATATAGCAACATATAATGCTGCACACACAAAAATCCGACAGAGCAGAGCAGCAGCAGACGCAAAGCCCAACACGGGCGCCATCTTGGATCTGGTATACAAACCCATTGTCCAGAGGCAACCTGTAACTAATAATTTTCGTTATTACAATCTGAACTGATCTCAACCTAATTGAGTTGATGGGTAATAGTGGAGGTTTTTCCTAGTAAATCCAGCAATACTTTCTCTGTACTTACCTACTTATTACATGTGGTAATTACCCCATATATGCTATAATTTTCCATATATGTATTGGGTAAATTCCAAGTAATATCTGCTGTAGTTACTCTGTAATTACCTTCTTGATACACATGGTAATTAGCAGTAACACACCAAGAGTTACCATATAAGTACCAGGTAATGTCCTGGTAATTAGGGGACTGTAAAAGGAAGCGTTACCCAATTTCCATTGCAGATAAAAGCTAAATATCAGTAGGAGTTGGGATTTTTTAATCCAAGAAAAAGCACTGACTAACTCCTTAGACTAATTCCTTTTGAAAGGAGAGCATCTGGTTTATGAAGTCAGCTGACATTTGTTTAAGGCTGTGTCATGTGTCAGAGTGGGTGTGTTTTATTAGTGATGGTGATTAAAGGTGGAGGTGTGAGGGGTGTGGTGGAGGGAGCAACCTTATTCTCACCTCCCAAACTAATCCATCCACAACAAAGGCCTGTTTCTCTGCTCTGCTGGACTCCAAACCCTGCTGGACTCTACCTCAGCCTCCAGGCCCATAAGCCTGCTGTTTACAATTTTCACAATGCTGCTTTAAATGTTGCTTCACTTCTCAAGAAGAAAAAAAGGTGCAGAAGGTTGCAGGAATGGAGGGATGAAGAGGGGAGTAGTAACGATGGGAAGAAAGGGAGAGTCAAAGAGGACACAAAGATGCTGTTTTGTCCAGTGGTAATAAGGGAGCCATTACACCAGGGATGCAGAGAGGAAGGAAGGAAAGGAGAATCAGGGAGGGGGAATGAGTGAAAGAGGAGGAGAAGGCCCAATCAGGGATTAGCTGGCCAGCTGCTCCCACAGGGCTCAGAAGTGAGGTACATTACAAAGAAAAACAACTGTGAAGAAACGGGGGAAAACAGGAATAAAGAAGGATTCATATCACAAAAAAGGAGAAATAATGCAAGTTTTTTCCAAAAAGATCAACAGGATGTTGAAGATGCTTACAAAGATTTTATTTTCCTGTTTTTCAATTTTTTTCCAAAACAGAATCAAATCCCAGATGTGCAGCCAGATGTTTTGCAGAGCTCCAACAGTGATAAGTTTCTTTAATTAAATGGGATGAATCAAACATTTAATCCGCAGCAGAATTGCTTGTGGTCTTCTTTAAATTTTATCTGTTTTAGTTTCTTTGAAGCCTCCGAAGCACCTGAAGCTGCCTTCCGTGATTTTTGGCTAAGAATGCGTCAGAAAGGAAAATTTAGTCAGTGCAAATATGAAAAGACTGCATGCTTAAAATTTGAAATATTTTTAAGGTTTTAGCCATTTACTTTACCCTTTCTTGGAGTATCAGTTTATCCCTGTGATCAGAGTGACACATAGTGTTAGTTTGTACCTGGACAGCTGCAATTATCCTGTTAAACAACAGGTGTAACTAATGAAAAAAAAACAGGACTAGCAGAAGAATCTCACACTGAAAATGTGCTTTACAGGAGTTGGCCTACATTTGTCATGAACAATCGTAGCTACACTTTTTCAAGTTTTCTGATATTTTTTACAGAGGATGCCTGACAAAAAATCTTCTCAAATATTAGTTGACTGAATCACTTCTTTACTGGTTAGAATACATATTAAGCATTTAGATTTAATCCCAAAATGACATAGGCAGCTGTTCTATGAATTCAGTTACAAAGCATTTGTGAATGAATAACCCAGTGGAAATGTATGTAATTTGCTATGTTTAATAAAAGTTCATGTTAAAATGCTGAGGAACGTTAAACGCATTCCATAAATATTTTTGTTATTTGTAAGTTTACGTTTGTGAATGGTTTGACTGTGGAAAAACTCTTCAGTGTCAAAGGAAGTAGTCTTGTAATTCTGGTCTAAAACATGTCAAATACTTGTACTGAACAGCATTGATATTTTGGACTTTTTGTTTGTTGGTCTTCATCAAGGTAACAACTATATGAGTGTTTGGACTCTTGTGAATATTTCCACCGAAAATCACAGCATTCAGTAGCGTTCTGTAACTTTGAAACTGTTTAGAGGACCATTTCATAAGGAATCAACACCACTGGACCTGTTCTTCTTCTGGGACTGAGAGACCAGTGAAGGAGCTGAACTGGCTGGGTTTCTTCTTCCACTGGAACTGGGAAATTGAATCAGCAGCTGAGGACAACATCCACCTCCTTCCTTCTAAACTGACGGTCAAGTAAGAATTTTGGTTTGGGTTCCTGTTCACCGTTCCCTGCATCAGGCCTACAAACAAGGTTTTTTCATAATGTAATTAACACAATGCTGGCTTAGGTTTTTTGTCTAAGAGATGGGCCCACTGCATTGTGTTGCACAACATTCAACAACATCACAGAGCGGAGCCTGAAGATGTCTCTGCTGCAGCTCAACAATATATTTTTGCCTCTTCCGCTCATATTTGAAGCTCCAATGGCTCGAAATTCATTTTCTGTTTGCGCCCCCAAGAGAATGGCGCAGCCTCATTTGAATATTGCTTTTTGCTCCAGTTAACAATTGTGCAATAAATCTTAGTAGATCACCCGTAAATCAGGAACACGCCCTTGGCGCAAAATATTTGCGGCGCACGCAATTTTGCGCTCTTTACTTGGAATTTTGATAAATCAGGCCCTCAGTGTTCACAGAAATCATTAAGATTCATTATTCTACATTAGGATGAGTGGCAAACGGCTTGTACTTGTACTTTCAAGTCAAAGGATACAAAGCACTTCACACTGCAGTCAGTCACACACATGTTTGGTGGTGATAAACTACATAGGCTACAGCTGCCCTGGGACACACTGACAGAGGTGAGGCTGCCAGACACAAGTGCCACCGGACCATCTGACCACCAAACAGGCAAAGTGGATGAAGTGTCCAAGGACATAACATTAAAGCAATCTTTTTCTGGAGGGAGCGGGATTCAAACCAGTGACTTGTGGCCCTCTAAGGCCTACACATGTCTGTGAAGCCCTGGAACTGGTTGTTCTTCAGCTTCACATAGAAAATATGAACAAGGCTTGAGCCCAAAACTGTGAGTCCAATTCAAGTGTAAAGACTTTGTTTGCAGGACTGAAGTGAAATTTAAGCTCAAGTTTCTGACTTGAGTCCCCATTTCTCAGGTTAGGTTAGAGGTGGGGCTATCACCTGATTTTCAAAAAGTTGAGTTTTAGCTGTCCACATGAAAATGTTAAAGCAACAATATGGAATATTTTCATAAAAAGCAATATTTTTAACTAATGCATCCACTTGGTGTTTAGAGGGGTGTTAAATGAAAATACAGCATCTTCTTAACTACATTTGAAGTAAAATAGTCTTCATTTGTCAGAGTCAGTGTGATCAGCGGGGCTGGAGAGCATGATTAGTGAGCTGAACTCATGATATTTTGTTTTCCTTCTTGGATCGGGGATCAGAGTGGGTTTGATGAGGAATATTCGTGGTATTAGAGCGCATGTGGGGAGCCATGAGCCTGGCACCCCAATGGATGGAGGCTTTTGTTGTGGTGTTCATGTTCTATATTCCACCTTTAACATTTTAAACAGCAATGAAAAATGCTTTGGGGTTTCTAAAAGGCCATTTCTAGTTGAAGCATGGCAGGAAAGCTTGAGAAAACATGGCTTGTTCACAAAAACAGGGCCTCTGTCACAAGCTTTTTATTTTTTGACACTTTGAATTGAATATTCATTCACAGAACTGCACACAGATGAAGAGGATGCACAGACAAACATATACAAAAATATTAAACTGTTGAAAAATAAAAATGAAAATTTGACTCAAAAGCCATGTTTTGCACATTTTTAATTTGCACATTTAATGTATTTTCTTATCTCACAAGGAACATACTGTACTTGAAAAAAAGTTGTCATTTGTTCTCAGTTCAGCTATACTGTTAATTCCTCTGTAAAAAGGGACAATTCTGAAACTATTATTATTAGATTGTGAAATGAGTATTCTTTTCAGCACATAATTCCCTTGATTTGTAAATAATACTATAATATTTGATGTTTGTTACGTCCTGAAAAAGTTTGTATGATTTAATTTGAGAGATATGTATGTACGTATGTACGTATGTACGTATGTACGTATGTACGCACGCACGCACACTCGTTCGTTGGTTGCTGGTGACTGGGTAAGATGGAGTTTGATTCTTAAATAAACAATCCGTCGTGCAGGCTGCTGCTTATTAGATCATCTGCCCTGGTGACGCTCACTGAGATGCAGCAGGTAGAGTGCGTGAGAGCACAATCACCCCCCTCCCCTCTTTCCACACTTTTCGCTCTAAAATGAAAGGAGAAAGAGGAAAGTTGGAGCAGAGAGAGAGGATCAAACTTCGGTAGAGGTAGAAAAATATTTACAGATTTGACTTTTCCAGATCAATAACAGTGCATCATAGCGAGGTAGACTGCGAGCTATAATCGTATTGTCTTCAGAGCGAGCCGTCCTCTGCCCCGGGAGACTTTCATCAGCCTCCAAGCAGAGCTGGTGCGCGAAGGTGCAGGGACTTTCTACAAATTGCAACAATTGCAAAGATATAACAGTTGGTAGAGCTGTTGCCTTGCAGTGAGAAGGTCCTGGGTTCAAATCCAGACTGGGGCCTCTCTGCATGGAGTTTGCATGTTCTCCCTGTGCATGTGTATGTTTTCTCTGGGGACTCTGGCTTCCTGAACAGTTGGCAACTCTAAATTGTCCCTAGGTGTGTGTGTGTGTGCATGGTTGTTTGTCTCTGTATGGCCCTGTGATGGACTGGTGTACCTCACCTCTTGCCCAAAGACTGCTGGAGATCAGCACCAGCCCCCTGTGACCCTGAAAAGGAAAAAGCAGGTTTAGAAAATAGATGGATGGGTTTATTGGATTAGAAATTGATGTTTCGGTTTTTTAACAGCCTTAAATAACTCAATCTTTAATAAAATCAAACTTTAAGATGTATGTGTTAGGTTTTTTCCTTATTCTATCAAAACCTTCCATTATTATAAATATAAGAAATACGATCACTCAAGAAGTTTGGTCCAAAACTCAGCCGAGGAGAGAATCAGCGCTCGCATCATCTTTGCGAGACAGCCCTGATAACTCTGCTGGTCCCTCTTCAGCTCAGTGTCTTTATTCACTTAGAAACAGCAATAACAGATAACATGAATCATCACTCCCAAATCAGTTGAGCCAGTAGTGGCTGGCGCCTGGCAATTACCTTGGATTAAGAAAAACAAAGTGTTCTGAGGGAGAATGTGTAAGTCTGAGAACAGTAGCAGGTCAGATAACAGGGCCTGTGTGACTGCTGCACACAGGTCATGCAGGAGATTTCTTCAAAGTTGGTGTCAGGCATGAACGAGTCTAATTATATGTTTTCCATTCTCTATCAATTCCCCCCTGAATTATACATGTGAGTGCGATGTAACAAACAAGTGATAAAAACAACTGTTCACAAAATATCTACGTGTTGCCCCTTGCTTTCACATTTTCGACAACAATAGCTACGTTTACATGGGCACATTTAATCGGAATAAACGCCCAGTCGGATAAAAAATGCGTCATGTAAACATGTCAATCAGAATGTTTTGATCCGATGCAGCCTGATCAGAATTAAATTTACTTCCGATCGAGAGGGGTGGTTTTGTCCGATCGTCATTCAGATAGACGTGCATGTACACACCCATTCGGAAAGAAAGGGTGAAAAAAGCCCACTGCGCATGTGTACAACTTCAGCGTGACGTCTTTCCGCTTTCGCAGACCCAAGTAGAAAACATAGCGGGAAGTAAACAGAAGTGGTCTGCTGGTGCAGTCATCCGGTCATCCTGCTCTCCTCTCCTGTGGTGGAGGAGCAGTAGCAATATGTATTCAGCCTCTAGCTTGGTTAATGCGACCAGTAAAAACCCAAACATAAAGGTAATCACCCGCAGAAGGTCCATATTGGGGAAAACGTGAGTCAGCTCGAGCACACGATGGGGCGGGAAAGACGTGCAGAAAGGACGGAGTTTGTTTACTTTATTTTCTTCCCCCGGAAAGACAACTCGCTGTGCGCATGCTCAACTCATTTAACCTGATTGAGTGCTTGGTGCATGTGTACTCGTGGCATGATCAGATCATTTCAGTTAGTGTCCATGTGAACAGGGATTTGGGAATTCAGATCGACCAAGATTTTAATCAGATTGGGGAAATTTGGCGCATGTAAACATAGCTACTGATAAAACATGACCATTCACACAGTGTTGTTTCCATCTTCTTTAGAATCATCATCCTGTAAAGAAAGCAGTTGATAAGATACCAGGGCACTTTTGGTAGCCTTGATTATCATAGACTTAATGCATAGCAGAACACAACCGAAAAATATGCAGAAGAGCATTAGTATGGCAATAAATGGCATAAAACGTCAACAACATGTGCCACCAAAGTCTAATTGTGAGCCAGGCCCACATTTTCCAAGGTTTGGGATGTGAGTCTTCTAGAACAGCCTTCTGGAGGTTCCTGACTGAATCCATGTTGTCTTGGATGTTGGTGTCATTTTCTCCAGGAATGTAGGTGCAACAGGTTGTGCCTGTCATTACGCAAACGCCACCTCGTTCAGCTTTGAGGGTGTCCAGCACAAACCGGTGTTGCAGAATCATGGCCTTCAGCGTCGATCTTCCTTTCTCTCACTTTTTGTCCATCTGTCCAGAGCTTGTGTTCAGGAGGAACATCACGCCCCCAGATGGGATCGTGTGGTGAGAACACGACGGATCTTCCTTCTCTGTGATAATGGGCTTCGTACACTTGTCTGGCACTGATGATAAGAGTGTGGTCACTTGACGTCAATCCACAAAAGCACGTTGAGTCCTTGGAAGACATATTGTCTGTAGAGGATGGGTTGTTGAGCCGATTTGGGCATCACAGAGCAAACATAACAACCACTCACATCCTTGTCATCTGCTAGCATCTTCTGATACAGATACCAGAGGTTCGGATCGCCATGAGGGTTTGGATGTGATGTAAGCCAGTTGTCAATCTTTTCCTTGTATTCTCGTCTTTTCCGAAGGGTGGAGCTTCCTGTCCCATGTGGAGGAGACAGACACCACCATGTGGTCAGACATACTACAGCCACAACACAACAGAGAATCCACCTGGCATGTGGAGATCCCATTGTTGCTAGGCTACAGAGCCACCAGAGCCCCCAGAAGCTAGATGAACAGGGTGTTGTTGGTTTCTTCACCTGGGTTGAGATGAGTGACCACTAAAAGGCCACCCCCCTTTGTAGCAGGACTTCACCACTGCCCAAATTAGGGGTCCAGAACTCTCTGCAGCTTACAGTGACTGAGATGTATCCAGCTGGGTCTTTCCGCGTCTTTCCTTTTGATGACTTTGATAAAGACCCAGTCTCCTGGTTTCACCTTCTGGTCTTCCTGTAAAACAGAAGGAAAAGAGGGCAGATCATATGTTCCAACAACTTCTTTCTGCCTCAGCACTCTTCTCATGGCAGGCATCAATCATGACTAAACAGTACTTATGGGGACCACTCTGTTAGTTTAATGAAATCCATATGCATGATTTGAAATGGATATTGTTGCGGAAACTGGCCTCTTTTAGGTCTCATGTTTCCTTGTGGGTTGTGTTATACACAGATGGTACAAGCTTTACAGAAGTTTTTTAAGTAGGAACTTATTCTATAATTTGTAAAGTGTTGCTGTATTAGCGCCACTATCCCCCCTGTTGAGACATGGCAGGGTCCATGAGTCACAATAGCAGCTGCTTTAAACAGGGATTTCGGCAGTACTGGTTTTAAGGCAACTTTATACAGTCCATCTGAGTCAACGAACGCCCCTTTTGCTCCCCACATTTGTTTTCCAGATCTTGGCTTCATGGTATTATTCTTTGTTTGAAATCACCTTTAATTTTTTGTTCTTATTCCCCAAAGAGCAAAGAACAAGATTCTTTGTTTATTTACCTGAAATTATTTAAATTTGGAGATCAAGCAGATCTTAAACCATTTGGGTTTAAAATACTTCCACTCATTTTCAAATTAAGGTTTTCCCTTTAGAGTAATTAATTTCAGTTTGAAAGGAACAAATATGTTTGTTAAACCAGCTGTGATAACAAACTTCACTGTCACTGAAAGAGAGTTCCAGTTGATTTATGTGTTCTCAAGGTTTCACCTTTTTTTCATTCTAGTTGGAAAGAAATAATCATAATGAGTGCTGTATCACTAAAGTGAAAGAGTTAACATTAAAGGTATAGACAGAACCCACTTCAATTGATTAATCACAACCCAATTTATCTAGTTAAGGATATATTAATACTAGTTGACATTTAACAAAACCACAAAGTAAACCCCTTTTAGGTTGCTTGTAGCTCAAATAACAATTTAAAGACAGACTTTATTCATGAACGTCTGGTCAAAGTAATAAGGAAACAAAACATTATTTGGGTTCTCAGTGTGTCAATTATTCTGAGTTAGTTTTATCCATCCAAATTAAGAACTGTAGGTCAGAGGTCACAGTGTGAAATCCTAAGTACTGTCTGTGACTCTGTTCACAGCTTCAGAAGTGAGCAGCACCTTATTCTGAATTCTAATCTTAAATTTATTTAAGTTTGATAATTTACTAAAACACAATTGCTTTTTCAACTTTTCCCCCTAATTTTGATTTGCCCTTCAGGCAATGTGTATTTTTGTGTAACATTATTTTACCCAAAATATATTATTTTTGTCTTTTTTGTAATTATATTTTGTAGGCAATTACGTGATTTCTGTAATCCTAGGTTTCTAAAATTAATGCTTAATTTGTCTCAAATATTAAACTTTTAAAAACATTCTTTAGAGTTATAATTTACACTCGTTCTCTAGTGAATGAGTTGGAACGTAGAATTTTATAGAAGAATTATTGTTCTGAACCACTCACTCTCACATAACGTCTGCAGTGTTTTTGTTTCATGTACTGACCCCAAGGTCATAAAGCAGACACTTATCAGCATGTTTAGAGAGTGGAAACTTCCCCATGAGAGCAGGACACGGACACAGAATTAAGCTTATTTTTTAGAAATTTTTGTTAAGACATACTAACTCAAAAGTGTATTCAGTTTAAAACACCTACAAGACTACACAAAGATTTAATATTTCCAATCAGATCCTGTAGATGAACATTATTAAAATTCAATTTAGTAAGTATTGTGTCTTGTACTAACAGGACAAGATAAACAAGCACAAAAATTGTATTGTAAATTTAGAGTACTTTCTGGAACCATAATGGCAAAAGTCTCTTTCACTAAATACCTAAACAGTCCCAGCTCTTGAGCCATTGAAAAGTTATGGGTGAAATATCAGTAGTTATTATCATTTCCAAATCAACCAAATCTTTGTCATTATATGTCTGTCAGACAGATGAAAGAAAAATTTTTTTTCATATATTGAAGCATTTAAAGGTTTAGTGAGTGTGTTATAGTTTGTTATTAAATTAGAATAAAAATTTGTCATCTGTTAAAAGACGTCATCTCTTTTTCAGTTTTATTTTTAGTAATGTTGCTACTAATAACACACATATAGGCTAAACTTTCCATCAGTTTCATGTAGTTCTTCACATCAACTCCCCTTGATGGATTTTATTTTAATACGAGCTTGTTATTATTATTATTATATATACAGGCCTTTATATATTTATTATTTTACTATTTTCCTCCTCAGAATCAGGCAAACTAGTCTGTATGAAGTTCACTGATCAACTAATCATCTGGGATAGACACCTGATCTCTCACACATTCATTACACAAATGTATAAAAGATATGAGAATCTACACACAGCATTTTTCAGTCTGTTTAACAGCTCTAGCAGCCTGTCTCTGTTGATACAGACAGACAACACACACACACATATTCACAGATAGACAACGCAAACACACACACATACATAGACAACACAAACACACATACATGGTACCAGGCTTCCTCTTACACACAGAAGTTAAAAATCGCTTACACGGAACCAAATAGAGTGAATAGAGTACTGCGCAGTTTATTAATTTACTCTTTTGAGATGTGCCGATCTCAACTCCAATTAGAATTAGAATCACAACAAGGTCTACGAACGTTATAACGCAAACAACAATTCTATCATCGGACGTCCTCAAAATCTGTTTCAACACATTTTTTCCTCTTATTATTTCTTCTTAGTTTACTGTTTATTTTTACTGGTTGCTTAAATATTACAGATGTCCGGCAACATCTAGCCCAATTACAATGAGAAGGACCATAACAGCGACTACATCAGCCACACAAACAGCAATCGTTTGAGCCCGTGGCCAGTCACTCGGTGTCAGCGACTACAACAGCCACACAAACAGCAATTGTTTGATCCCGTGGCCAGTCACTCGGTTTCAGCGACTACAACAGCCACACAAACAGCAATCGTTTGAGCCCGTGGCCAGTCACTCGGTGTCAGCGACTACAACAGCCACACAAACAGCAATCGTTTGATCCCGTGGCCAGTCACTCGGTTTCAGCGACTACAACAGCCACACAAACAGCAATAACAGATAACATGAATCATCGCTCCCAAATCAGTTGAGCCAGTAGTGGCTGGTGCCTCGCAATTACCTTGGATTAAGAAAAACAAAGTGTTCTGAGGGAGAATGTGTAAGTCTGAGAACAGTAGCAGGTCAGATAACAGGGCCTGTGTGACTGCTGCACACAGGTCATGCAGGAGATTTCTTCAAAGTTGGTGTCAGGCATGAACGAGTCTAATTATATGTTTTCCATTCTCTATCAGTATGGTTATAGAAAAGCCATTATGAATATTTGTTTGCTCTGTCAACTGCATAAATTGATTTGGATAAAGGGCTATTTTTAATTCAATGATGTTTTATCGTTAAAATTGGCTAAAAATATACCATTGCTGTTGTGACTCTGGGGTTTTGTTTCAGTCTTATTACATTCCATCTATGGTTTTGTTATTTCTTTCTTAGGATTAGTTATAGGGTTATTTTTGGGTTAGTAAAATGGTAAATGGTGTGTACTTGTATAGCACTTTACTCAGGTCCTACAACCCCCAAAGCGCTTCACACTACAGTTTTTTGTCATTCACCCATTCACACACACAAATTTGGTGATGATGAACTACACATGTTGTAGCCACAGCTGTCCTGGGACACACACACTGACAAAGGCGAGGCTGCCAGACACTGGCGCCGCTGGACCCTCCGGCCACCACCAAACAGGCAAGGTGGGTTAAGTGTCTTGCCCAAGGACACAATGGCAAGGTGATCTTTTTCTCTGGGCAGAGTAGGGATTCGATTCAGCGACCTTCCTGTTGCCAGATGACCCACTCTACCGCCTGAGCCACGGCTCTTAGTGTTTTCTCCTGTCCTCCTCTGAGTCCTCCCGTTTCTCCCATGGTCTGTTTTGTCCGCCCTGGTCGTATGTCTTCCTGTTTTGCTTTTATTTGACATTGGTTGTACTTTCTGTTTCTTTCCCACACCGTTTGGTGCTCCTCAGCTCAGTGTCTTTCCATCCAGGTGTTTCTAGTTTAGGTAATTAGTTCAGTTTGTATTTAAGTGGCTTGTGAGTGTCAGTTCTTTGTCAGTTTGTTTTAGATGTACTTGTAAATGGTAAATGGTAAATGTCCTGTATTTGTATAGCGCTTTTCTAGTCATTCAGACCACTCAAAGCGCTTTCACACTACAAGTTTTACATTCACCCATTCACACAACCCGATACGCAGATCGGGGGGCAACATGGGGTTCAGTGTCTTGCCCAAGGACACTTCGACATGTGGCGGTGGAAGCTGGGATCGATCCACCAACCTTCAAATTGGAGGACGACCGCTCTAACCACTGAGCCACAGCCGCCCCTTGTCTCCGTGGCATTTTGTGCTCATTTTCATCAGCTCCCTCTAGTTTCCCCGAGCACCTTCACTTTATGTAAGTTGTGTTTTGCTGCCTTGTCAGCCCCTTAATTTTGTATTATTAAATGTTTTGTTGGTCGAACTCCTGGTGCTCTCATGCGTTTGGGTCCAAACCTTAAATTGTACAGATCATAACAATTGCATGTTGTTGTGCCACACAAGACACAGTACACATAACCATCTTCCCTTGATTTTACTACAGCTCATATTTTGGGAAAATAGGCTTAAATTTAATTTTAGGGTCTTTTTCATCATGTAATAATGGCATTGTAGCATTAGTCTCAGATTTTGGTAGACGATGGTGGAAACTATTTTTATTTAACCTACCACTATACTGGTAAATGTGTAGGCTGCACGTTTACCAGTTTAGTAGTAGATTAAATAAAATTTTGGTTTATGTGATTTGAGCAGGTTATTACAGGAGAACATTTTACTTCATAGAGGAAAGAAACAGAAAAAGCTGTGTGTGGGTGCATGTGTAGCATTTGTTTTATTATTTTACACTCTAACATCAATAGGCATACAACCAAACTCACTCTTGGTGTTTTGAAATAATTGGGTGGTGGTGGTGGCCTGGGATGATATCAAAATTCCCGGCCTGAATTATTGTCTCAGTACGCCCCTGTGTGTGTGTCATGGGCGGATCTACAGGGGGGCAAGGGGGGGCAACTGCCCCCCTGGTTTATAGCCTTGCCCCCCCAACTGCCCCCCCAACCTTTATGTGTTTAATATAATAATTTTCAAACCAAATTGCTTGGATGTCTAAAAGCACATTTTTGCACTGAAAAAAAGAGAATATTTGACCAAAAATACATAATTTAAAATAAACTCTTGGGTACCTGAAAAGCTTAATTTCGGCCCTGCGTCAGAAACAGTTTGCCTCCCGTTGCACGACAGTGCGCTGTGCTGCGTCATGCCTCATTAATAGGACCGGCTTCAGTCTGGAAGGGTGGAGTCACTGAGCCAGGTAAAGCTACTTTTTCCCCATGTGATGCTCTAAGGCACAAAGTTTAAGTAAAATTAAACTTGTAATGAATGTCTTCTAAAAAAGACATATGATCGTGGCTCAGTACGCTCATTAATCGCTTGCTAGCAGCACTCACACTCGTGTTTTGGATTGTTGGAGCGCATTTCCCTTAATAGTTTAGCTAACAGTTAACACAAAAGCAGTTTCTCCATCATTCAGAAATGTTTCGGGGTCGTTATTTTATGGGCTGAAGCTTGACTGGTGGCTCTGATGATTACAGCAAAAAGACCGCACAATGAAACCCCATTACTGTACATCCATCCATACTGTAAGGCAGGGAACATAACAAATAGGCCACACAGAATACCAGATGTCTGAATATAACTTTGTGACTTGTGTAAATGTGATAACTCGCTTTATGCTGTTATAGGCTGTTTATATAAAGGAGTTTAAAAAAAAACAAAAATCTAATCATGATGCTTGAAATTCGCAGGCCACGATGAAAAGAAAATTTAAAAGTGGAGACATTTCCAATTTTTTTGGAAAAAAAGTGAGAGATGACCAGAAGGGAAAAGAGATGGAAGGAAGATGTGAGGAAGGAGATATGACAGAGACACCAGGAGGGTCACAGATAAAGAAAGCCACAGCAACAGATGAAGAAATGACTGAGTGTGAAGAAAGTGATGTTAGTGATGAAGAGGAAAAGGCTTCAGAATCAGAGAGAGAGACAGAGGACAGTGGAGAAGAGGCTGATGTAGAGAAAAGAGAAAAGGAAGGCACAGTGTCAGGAAATCCACCCTTTATTCCAGCTGGACCGCCTGGTATGTATCTATTCTCCATTTAGGTTAGTGCAGATTTTAGATGTTACAGTAAACATCTTTTCAGTAAAATCTACAGGTGTATTACAAAGCTAGTTCAGCTAGGCTTAACAATTGTCTTAGCAGTGATTATAGAAAAAAATTGAAGACAAATCAAATTCTATAATACTAAAATACAGTCAAACTGAAACAGATAACTGCATATATTTATAAAAATATAATAACAGTTATCTGTTTCTTATATTCTTATAAAAATATGTATATATGTATGTATACAGTATATGTATGTATGTGTGTGAATGAGGACGTTGAGCATTGCCACCCTGCTTGGACCTCTTGCCCCCCCATGTAATTTTTTCTAGATCCGCCACTGGTGTGTGTGTATGTATGTAAGCATGTATTTATTTTTACAAAATGTTTTACACATGTGTGGTAAGTAAATTGGTTTTAAACCACAAAGAAAATAAGCGAGGTTGTGACCATCAACCCCCAGAAGCTATACTTCATTATTACATTAGTACATAATTGATAACTTAATTAAGCTAGTAAGTCAGGGAATTCAAACAAGTAATTCTTATGCTGCACTGTTCATATGTCTTAAAGAGGCCATTTCATACAAATTTCAGGACTTTGTGATTATTTCTTAAGTATTAACCAGTAATATGAAACATTTTATATCTAAAAAACGTCAGGAAACACTTATTAACAGACCTTTCAATCTGTCTGCATTAAAATTCGGGTGGTTCCGGCTCATTCCGCCAGGCTGCTTCGTCAGCAGCTTGTTCATATTCATTATTCAAATTTGCTGGACTAAGATTGGCTAACAAACTGGCCTGAGAACAAGGTATACTGTTTCCTGCCCTGCTGCGCATGGTAACGTCAGACATCATGTTTTCCTGTTTGCTACGTCTTATGCTACAGCTTTTAGCCAGCAGCATGCTAGGCGTGGTTTCAACTGCGGGAGCTGCCAAATACTAACGAACAAAGGAATTGTGATGAAACAGATACAGGCTGTTCGAACTCAGGAGAAATCGGGTGTTATCACCAACTGCGTAGTTTGAGAGATAAAAACTGGAAGAGAAGTTGTTGACCTGTTTTCACACCCACTTTGAAGGTAAGAACACCTGTGGAGCTAAAATATTCAACAGAAACCGCAGAAAACCCGTTTTTAATGGAAGGGCCTCTTTAAGAAATTAAGAAAAATCAACACACTCTATAATCCGCAAAAATTGACATTTTAATACTTCTGAAAAATTCCTTGAAAGGCCAGAGAGAAAAGGAGGATGCATAGGTTTTCTCCCCTCCTTCCTCTTTCTCTGCCTTTCTGTCTGTCTTTCGCCATATGGCAGCCATTTGTTTGGAGGAGGTCTGTCAGACATAAATAATAGGTTATGAAAAAACAGGAGGGAGGGGGACGCTTGTTTTCTTCCTGAGGGACAGAATCTCTGGAGGCCTGAATGTCCTTCATGAAAAACTGGGACAAAGTGAGACAGAAAGCAGTAATAAAGTAAAGAAGCTAAAGAAAAAAATAGAGGCAAATATAAACTTTTACCAAGAAGAGATCTGTGTATTTTGATAATTACATGAAAGTTCTGGGAAAAACACATTGTATTAAAATAATGTTTCGTTAAAAGGAGTTTTACCTTAATATCAGCTCTCTAAACATTGAATAATTACACTAAATCAAGATGAAATTTGATTAATTAAACAATCAGTGAAGCAGGGAGAAGAAAACAGTGTAAAATTAGAACATGAAGGAAAGACAGGGAAGAGAACCGTTTTTTGAAAGGGAGATGAACAGCAAGGCAACATTAAGGGCTTCTTACATTTGTGTGTGCTGATTTTTCATCTGAAACCAATTAGTTCCAAACCACAAAGACAACACCAAACCTAGTTTTCAAAAACATCCTCATCTCCCCCTCCTCTCTGTTCATGTGTCAGGCTCTGCAACTCTCTGCTGGGTCTAGACTTTGCGCTTGCAAGAAAACATGTGTGTGAGAGTAAGTGTGTGTAAGTTTGTGCACCTAAAGGCATCGTGATTAACATTCACCCCAATTCGCTGAGGGACACGCATTCTAAGCCCTTCCTTCCTGCTCCAAGTGGAATTCTCATTAGCTGATAACTACTTTTCAAGAGACTGCTGCATTCCTCTGCTGGATACCAGGGGCCTTACAGGACTCTACAACACATGCACAATCTTATAAACAAAATGCATCTAAAGGCAAAATCAAACAAGCATTACCCTGTAACAATTATACATGTATACTCTGTGATTATTTATTTATTTTTTTGTATTTTCATTGAAAATTTAAGAAGTTTTATGGCCACACTGCATACTAACAGTTCCCATAATCTGACTTGGAACTCAAACGTTTCCCCTAACACACCGATAGACAGGCAGTAATAACCTCTTCCTGTATAGTTCTTTCTTCCTGTGCCAGAGGAGAGCACTTCCTTTATTAGATTCTTACAAGTTTATGGTATCTGTTTGCTTTGAAACCAAATGCTCCCCAGCAACTTTCCCTCAGCTCTCAGGACAATAATGCTGGAAAGGACAGCAGGTGGAGGGTCGGGGGTGGGGGGTTGGGGGAGGGGGGGTTAAGCAAGGGGAAAGATTGGGACAGCTGATTGTTTTGTCTTTATTATACCTCATTTAGCTTCATAGCTTACATTAAACTATGTTAGGAAGGTTCTGACATTTATAATGCATTTGTGGTGGCTAAATCCATTCAAACTAAAATTAAGACAAATTAAAACTTTAGATTATAATTTATACTTACTCTTGGGGAAATTATGTCTCTGTAGTTAACCTTTCCTCATCTGTTACGAGCAGAGGGCAGCCATTTTGTACAGTGCCCATGGGGTGGTTTTGGGGTTCAGTATCTTGCCTAAAGATACTTAAGCACATAATCTGCTGGGACCTGGGATTGAACCCCAATCGGAGGATGAGCTCCTTCCCCATTAGGCTACGGCCGCCCGCTTGGATGTGGAGAACAAAAACACACATGTCTTAAGGTTATATTCAAAATATTTTTTAAATTATAATTTCTAGACATTTGGCTTGAAAAATTCACAATTTGAATTTTTAATAAGTCACATTACAATAAATTCAATGGTATCAATAATAGTTCAGACAGTCTGTGCTGTAGCAATGTGGGCTTTAATGCTGGTAAAGAGGATTTTGTAGCAAATTTAGATGCCAAAATTACTTTAAAATCATTTTAAAATCAACTTGTTATCAAAAAGTTATAATATTCAGAAATCATAGACCTGGTGGGTAGATAATGAACCTGTTTCATTATCTATTGCTACTAGATTGTCAATCACACTTCTTACGTACGAACTATATACTATGCAGTGTTAGGCAAGTTACTTTAAAATCGTAATATGTAAAATATTACTAACTACATCTTTAAAAAAGTAATAAGTTTGTATTTCATTATTACTGTCTAAAAAATGTAACTGAGTTACACTACTCTGAGTTACTTTCGGCAAAATGTGAAAACGTACTGTATGTGTGTGAAACCATTCTAAAATGCTTAAATCCTCTGTGTCTGGAGGCTTTCTCTTGTCTGACTCCGGTGTTTTTTTAATCAGTTTTTTGTTAGCATGACATCACTCGATGTGCTTTTTCAAGTTGCTTGTACTGTTTCGGGAGGTCGATGGCTTCTTCGGTGTGGTGCATAAGTTGCACTTTACTATTATGTTTTGTCCCTTTCTTTTATGAACTGGAAATAGTGTGAATAATGCCACCATGTAAACGTGCAGTCAACTGTCTCTTCCTCTTCCTCCACATTCATTTTGGTGTCTTGTTTTGAAGCTAGCAACAGCAAGCCACAGGAAGCGCACTCTGCGTCTTCTTCTACGGTGTCCAACGTGATTTATGCCCCAGTCCACCACATTTTAGTTCGTATATCAACAAATATGTCTATGATATCAACGCAATTCATATAAATGCACTAGTAATGCTCGTTACTGAAATTGTAGCGACAAATATGTTGCCTTACTTTATAAGGTAATATGTAAATATTACTGCGTTCCTGAAAATTGTAATATACTTCTGTAACTCGTTCCTTTTGTAACGCATTTCTCCCAACACTGTTACTATGTAGTTTGTGTAGGCCTCAGTGCTGGTTCACACTGCATGCGGAAGTGCCGCAAAGTGGAGCGGAACAGGGGGTGGGGTGGGGGGGTTTGGTGGCTACAACGCATGCACACTACTTGAAAAACGACAAACAGCCGTTGAGCTTCTCATTCGGGACAAAATCTTCTTTACCACCTTTAATTCACACCTTACTAATCCACACAAAAATTACGATGACATGTATTCGTGAAATTAATATAACAGCAGTAAGACAAAGACTGTGCTGTGTTGCCAATTTGATGAACTTGTTGCTATATTTAACATGTTTTCAGGCCCTTCTAGTTTGTTTTTTCTTTGAAATGCACCAAAAATAGCCAGAATTTCCACGACCCTTGCTGGTCATATTGGAGACTTTTGGAGCCTCTGTGAAATCACATTTTTTCTCTTCTCAAAAAGCAGATGTGTTGTCATGTTCCCCTCCTATGTCCCAAAGTGACACAGCCCAATCCCTCCCTTTGAACTTGCAACCCTTCAGTTGGCAGTCAGCCACTCCCCCTCTAAGTCACAGCCATCCCTCTGTGTCTCTCATATAGCATCCATTTAAAATGACATGATCATGGTCAGTTTCACATTAAAAATCGAGTCCAAAATTTTAACTGGTAATATGTGAGTCAACAGATTCAACACCTAAAAAAGTGATTTTTAATTAGAAGACAATGGGCCTCATGCATGAAGCGTTCTTACACACAAATGTGTTCGTAGTGCCTTCTTAAGAAGATTTTTGGCATTCACGAAACGAGTTCTTAACTCACTGTTCTCAAATCTAAGAACAAATCCTAAGAACACCGAGGAGGACTCTTACGCACAGACAATACTCACACTTTGAATGTGCAACTGCGCTCATGAAATAAATAAGTTATTTTATTTCAAATTACCGTGCAAATAAAATATAGGCTTATGGCTTATCGGTGCGTAAAATGTGTATTCTCTGCAATTTGATGACCACCAAACATGTCAATAGACATAATTTACCCAGTATATTTCAGGTGATCGAGGTTACGCACTGGCACCCTGGCTCATGACTCCATTAACTAACCCAAGGACACAGCAAGAGATGGTTTACAATCAAAAGCATGCGCGCACACGCTCATGCGTAGAGCGCACCATTGGTGTCCTCAAGGGTCGATGGATGTGTTTGGACACAGCAGGTGTCAAGCTGCTGTACAAGCAAAAGTATATTTTACAATTCAATGTGTTATGAGTAAAACATTTTAATCTAACTAATTAATGTTGCAGGTGTAATAATCGTTGCATGCTGTGTCCTGCACAATGTTGTAATGAAGCGTGGTGTGCCAATTGTGCGCGTGGCTCCCCTAGACAACATGCGGCCTCCTGAGCTACGTGTTGAGCCAGAACACAGGGCAGCCTTATTAATTAGACAGCGCATTATTGATCAAATGTAACATGTCAAAATAAACAAAATAACAGGAACAACTGTCTGGTTTTATTTATTTTTCCATTATTGTACAAATTTGTTGAAGTGTGTCAGACATTTCACGAAAAGTAGATACAATTTGACCGAGTGACTCTGCTATTCGCTCTTGATTTTCTAGCACAGCGTCTGAGATTATTCTTGGTTGACGTGTCAGGTCCAGGCCTTGGCCTGAGTCAGGTTTCTTGCCTGTAAATGGTAAATGTCCTGTATTTGTATAGCGCTTTTCTAGTCATTCAGACCACTCAAAGCGCTTTCACACTACAAGGTTTTGCATTCACCCATTCACGCAACCCGATATGTAAACCGGGGGGAGAGGGTAGGGGCTAACACTCACACAACAACATGGGGCAACATGGGGTTCAGTGTCTTGCCCAAGGACACTTCGACATGTGGTGGTGGAAGCCGGGATTGATCCACCAACCTTCAAATTGGAGGACGACCGCTCTAGCCACTGAGCCACAGCCGCCCGCCTGTGTCTAGAGTGCCGCTCCGTGGAAAGACAAATATTATGTATATATGGCCAATATAGTGAATTAAGATGTAGAATTGAAATTACCTAATATTAAGGCCTATTTTTTTTAAATGTGAAGTGACAAAAATAGAGACGTATTTTCTGGAAAAAACTTTTAAAGCAAAAAGGTGTACAAGTTACCAAAAAAAATAACCTACCGTCGGATTCAGATAAGATGATTGAGAAGTCCACATCTGTATCTAGGGCCTGGATGCCTGGGACTCCACTGATGGTAGTCTCTCCGATTATGGCTGCAATCCGTTCATCCACCTGCGAAACGCCAGCACTGGTCGATGGTCTGCTTCCAGTTCCTACCACATCCCTCCGGTGTTCAGCAATTTTCTTTTTAGACTCTGTTTTTAAGTTGAACCACTTTTTTTTTTCTTACCTCTGCGGTGGTGCGTCTTTCTGTGGAGTTTTTTTTAATGTCCCGATGACCTGTTGAAACGCTAGAGAATAACACATCTTTGTGTTCAGCTACTCCTTGTAACAGCACTTCTATTTCTGTAGAGTTGAAGTTTTTCTTTCTTTAGTCAGGCTGCTCCTCGGTCTCACACTTGCGCTTTGGCATTTTGTCCTCTGATGGATTACTTTGCGCACAGTACTTTTTTGCACCTTATATGGGAAAAATAGGCGGTAACTTATGTAGATGAGTCATCACACGCACACGCTTCCAATTTGGCATTCACAAAACCTAAGAACACCTGTACGAACGATTACCCCTGGTTACCCTGGCCCAGCCGCGGCGGCTTCAGGCCGCGTTGACTCAGCGCACCGAGCCTGTGGTCCCAACACACATTATATATATGTATATATATATATATATATATATATATATATACATATATATACTAGTTGTCATTGTGGAGTTTGTGAGAGGAAGACCAACGGGCGGCGGCCATCTTACGACAGTGAAGCTCTCTGGCAGACTGTAGTGAATAAAGGTAAGTGATCTGCACTGACATAAACACTCTTATCTCGCTGAAATCTGGACGGATTTTCAAACGGTTTGATGTTTTACAAACGTTTTTAATGTGACTATAATTCTGGATAGTTTTACATGTTGAAATTGCAGATTTTCTTCCTGAAAAATGAGCAGCATGTTTGTGGATAACAGCTATTATATCAGGATATATAAAAATTATAATAAAATTATGATTTAGAATCAGTTTGGTTTGTTCTAAACATCCTGTGTTATGATGCAGGACATTTCAGGCTTTATTAATCAGTGAAGATGTCAGACTTTAGTGCAGCAAGTAGATGTTCTCATCACTGTTGTTTCAAAACAAGAACTCTTGGGATCATCTGTAAGATATTATATTTTTATACTAAGGATAATTGTTAGTTATTTAATGTACAGTACAGGTCCTGAAAGTGTTGATAATAATTGATATCTGTTACATTTTACATGTGTTAAGGTTTCCATAAACCAGAGAGATGAGGAGGACCTGGTCCTGAGAAGAGACAGTTCTGTCCCTCTGACAGGACTCTGATCTGCAGTGAGGACTTCAGGACTTTGACAGGACTGGACAGATAATTTGGTGTATAAGATTAAGTATCAATATATAAATGTCATTTGATTTGACACTTTAGTTTTTGTTCTTGCAAGTAATATAAAGTGTTCATTACAGCAAATTTAAGATTGTTCTCCGGGGGGCTCAAAACTGTATTTCTTAATCTTTATAAAAGGAAATCTTGTACCTGTTTTGTTTTGCAAATGTCACTTTCATGTCCAAGATGTTTCAGACCATTAAGAGAATGTTTCATTATTCTTTATTATAATGTGATGATGTCAAAATAACAATATTTATTTATAGTATCCTTCTTCTTCCGCCTCTCGTTGTGAACAGTCGCTTTTCCAGCTGCTCCCTTATCTTTGTCCTCCCCCCACTGTTCCTGCTTTTTTTTTCGTCTCTGTGTTTCTTTGTAGTGGCTGCTGCAAATTGAAAATTAGAAAAATGGATCTGGTTTCGTGGTCACTCAACGCATTGGACAAAGTTTTTTCAAACTTAAGGCTGAAAAAGGGGGAGCCGTCATGCCCGGAGTCGACCCTCCCGGCTGGGTTTACCATGGATTCCTGGGGTGAGTGGAAGATGGTATGCCTGTCTGTTCTGGCTGTCGAAGACGTGGAGGATGTGTACATATTTGGATTATTGATCGTGGGGTACCTGCTGATCGGCGTTGGTGGTTACCTGATGTATCTACAAACTCTAAAGTTATGGATTGGATGGGCTGCATCTGGCAACACTTGGACTAAAAGATTCGGAGATCTGGATCGCAAACTGGATGTGGTCTCGGAGCAGTACCGCGACCAGCTGGCTGTGATTCTCGAACGGGACTGGGAGGTCCAGGAGTGGGATCGTAAGCTGGCTGATGGGGTCCTGGAGCTGAACCGTAAACTGGGTGCGCTGCTGGATCTCACTGGAAGGATTGGTGCCACCTTGGAGAAGTTGCAGTTTCGGCTCGGAGTGGAGAAGTGATTGATTGATTATTGGTACTATGCAATTTGGCCTAATTAGGATGATTCAGACATTTTTCCACAATAGTGCACCATATAGACAATGAGAAGCTGTTGCAATTCTTCAGCTTCGACTTAATCTCTGTTATCTCTTTTCGGCTGGCCTCAAGGCCAAAACACTAAATTCCTCCTGGAGCAGTGAGCACCTAGACACACAACCCCCTCCTTACCCGTGTCCACCGGGCGCCAAAGACTGTGGAGGACATAACATCTGCGTTGTCCCAGAGACAGTGTCCGTGATAACTCTCCTCACACAACCACATACACTGAATACATTCACATCCTCAAGAAAGTTCTCAACATGTCTCGTGAACACCCCCCCTCTGCTGGAGGTTTTTATTGCTTACATTGATTGCCCCTCATATTGGGGCACTGGGTGTAGGGAACCTTTTTTTCTCCTCCCTCTGACCTTACGTGGTCTTATTCATATTTTTTCCTAACACACAGGCTGATGCGTGCTTATGTACAGTGGGGCAAAAAAGTATTTAGTCAGCCACCAATTGTGTAAGTTCTCCCACTTAAAAAGATCAGAGAGGCCTGTAATTTTCATCATAGGTATACCTCAACTATGAGAGACAAAATGAGGAAAAAAAATCCAGAAAATCACATTGTCTGATTTTTAAAGAATTTATTTGCAAATTATGGTGGAAAATAAGTATTTGGTCACCTACAAACAAGTAAGATTTCTGGCTTTCACAGACCTGTAACTTCTTTAAGAGGCTCCTCGGTCCTCCACTCGTTACCTGTATTAATGGCACCTGTGTGAACTCGTTATCAGTATAAAAGACACCTGTCCACAACCTCAAACAGTCACGCTCCAAACTCCACTATGGCCAAGACCAAAGAGCTGTCAAAGGACACCAGAAACAAAATTGTAGACCTTCACCAGGCTGGGAAGACTGAATCTGCAATAGGTAAGCAGCTTGGTGTGAAGAAATCAACTGTGGGAGCAATTATTAGAAAATGGAAGACATAAAAGACCACTGATAATCTCCCTCGATCTGGGGCTCCACGCAAGATCTCACCCCGTGGGGTCAAAATGATCACAAGAACGGTGAGCAAAAATCCCAGAACCACACGGAGGGACCTAGTGAATGACCTGCAGAGAGCTGGGACCAAAGTAACAAAGGCTACCATCAGTAACACACTACGCCGCCAGGGACTCAAATCCTGCAGTGCCAGACGTGTCCCCCTGCTGAAGCCAGGACACGTCCAGGCCCGTCTGCGGTTTGCTAGAGAGCATTTGGATGATCCAGAAGAGGATTGGGAGAACATCATATGGTCAGATGAAACCAAAATAGAACTTTTTGGTAGAAACTCAACTTGTCGTGTTTGGAGGGGAAAGAATGCTGAGTTGGATCCAAAGAACACCATACCTACTGTAAAGCATGGGGGTGGAAACATCATGCTTTGGGGCTGTTTTTCTGCAAGGGGACCAGGACGACTGATCCGTGTAAAGGAAAGAATGAATGGGGCCATGTATCGTAAGATTTTGAGTGAAAACCATCAGCAAGGGCATTGAAAATGAGATGTGGCTGGGTCTTTCAGCATGACAATGATCCCAAACAC
>SSNP01000072.1:2091021-2130033 GCA_006937955.1 Pachypanchax playfairii
GATTTTCTGGATTTTTTTTCCTCATTTTGTCTCTCATAGTTGAGGTATACCTATGATGAAAATTACAGGCCTCTCTGATCTTTTTAAGTGGGAGAACTTACACAATTGGTGGCTGACTAAATACTTTTTTGCCCCACTGTATATGTATTTGTATGTATTCTCCTGTGTGATCTTGGCTGGCCTGAACAACGTGCGCCGGGCACACTGTGACCCTTGGCTGCCTGGAGAGTGAAGGCCAAGCTGTTCTCTGTATCTCCAGTTGAAGTTCCCTTCTGGGATAAATAAAGTATTTTTCATTTCATTCATTTCATTTTCATTTCATTTATTGGAATTATTACATGTTAAAACTAAACACAAAATATTTTATTTGTAACATTCTTGAATAGAGCTTTTGCTTTGCAGCGAGGAGGTGGTTCTTGGTTTGAATCCAGGCTGGGACCTTTCTGCATAGAGTTTGCATGTTCTACCCGTGAATGCGTGGGTTTTCTCCCACAGTCCCAAAATATGCAAGAGGTTAATTGGTGACTCTAAATTGTCCCTAGATGTGAGTGTGTGTGTGAATAGTTGTTTGTGTGGCTCTGTGATGGACTAGCGACCTGTCCAGGGTGTCTACCTCTCACCCAAGAACTGCTGGAGATCTGCACCCTGCGACCCTGAACAGGAAGAAGCAGGTTTAGAAAATGGATGAATATTCTTATATGTTATATATATAAAAAAAGTAAAAAAAGTTTTTAAATTCCCCTCTCGCCACTTGGGCGGTGTATTTTCCCGTTCCAAGCTCGGGTCCTCTACCAGAGGCCTGGGAGCTTGAGGGTCCTGCGCAGTATTTTAGCTGTTCCAAGTACTGTACTTTTCTGGACTGAGATGTCTGAGGTTCTTCCAGAGATCTGTTGGAGCCATTCCTCCAGTTTGGGGGTTACTGCCCCAAGTGCTCCGATTACCACGGGTACTATTGTCACCTTTATCTTCCAAGTCTTCTCTAGGTCCTCTCTGAGCCATTGGTATTTCTCAACTTTCTCATGTTCCTTCTTCCTCATGTTGCCATCACTTGGTATCGCCACATCCATCACAACTACTTTCCTCTGCTCTTTATCAACCACCACAATGTCCGGTTGGTTCGCCATTAAATGGTAAATGGTAAATGTCCTGTATTTGTATAGCGCTTTTCTAGTCATTCAGACCACTCAAAGCGCTTTCACACTACAAGGTTTTGCATTCACCCATTCACACAACCCGATATGTAAACCGGGGGGAGAGGGTAGGGGCTAACACTCACACAACCCGATACGAAGATCGGGGGGCAACATGGGGTTCAGTGTCTTGCCCAAGGACACTTCGACATGTGGCGGTGGAAGCCGGGATCGATCCACCAACCTTCAAATTGGAGGACGACCGCTCTAACCACTGAGCCACAGCCGCCCCATTACCATCCTGTCCCCCCCCGCGTCCTCGTCCTCCTGCTCATTTTCCACACAGCTATGCCCCTCTGTCCATCAGGGCCCCTCCCACTTCTGTAGGATTTTTCAAATCTTGTTTGCGGAGGGACTAGGCTTTCTCATGCAGTGCAGGTATGGTGCGTTCACACCGGCCACTTTGTCAACGTCAAGCAACGCTCATAACGCTCCAAGTTTGACGTTTGAAAGTTGAAGCTCATAACGCCTGCCAGTCAGAGCGCAAAGGTGTTAAAACTCGTAACGCTGGACCGTTAAAAAGAGCTCGAAGGCGGGGCTTCCTTTGTTATCGGATGTTCGGAGCTATGGCGGATCATATAGAGAGAGTGGCTTGACTTTATTTACTCCGTTTGTGGATACACCCCATTCTTCAGATGTGTTTTGAGTTTGAGGAGTTAAACCATTTGCTCCAGGATCTACATATGGAAGAGGTTTGCTTCCAGCGCTACTTCTGTCTGTCCCGCGCCCTGTTTGAAGACTTCCTGCTTTATTCAGGTACGTCACTATGATGAGACGCTCTGATTGGTTGGCATGCCCCGATAATCGGGGCATGTCGGACGGGGAAAATTGACATGAAAATCCTGCCATGTGAACCTAGCATTAGAAGAATCCAGTTGTAACAGAAGATATAAACAACCCTGTCAAAATGTTTTTTTTATTTAAATCTTTCATGTATAAACAATGATATTTTAAGTCCACACTTTTTTCTAAATGTATGTAATCTATGTATCTTTTTTCAGATTGATGGAATCTGTATTTGTCAAACACATTTTCCACCTACACAGAAGTTCAAAAGTTTTTAATGGCTATATTCCCATAATATTGTAAAAATAAACATACAGTGTCTGGATTACATGCAATGAAACCAAAAATCCTGAACATGTGCAAGAAACCATCATTTGAAATGCTGTCCACTGCAGTGGCCACCATGCATGAAAGGGTTAAATTAAAATAAAACATAATTCCAAACTACAAACTGAAAAATTTTTAGTTGCAATTTATCCTGAGGCCTTTTTTGGGTGAATATTATTTTTTAGCCTACAGTCTTATTTTTCTTTGATTTAAAAGCAGTTTAATCACCAATTGTATATATTCTTGTTTGCATTATTTGTATTCAAGCTGATTTCTCTCACTGTGGTTCCTGTTGTATACCTTTTGGACTGATATACTGCTAAAGGCTGGTGTAGCCACCCACTTAGCCCTAATTCAGTCATTTGTCTGGCTCCTTCCCCTCCCCAGGAACACTTCCTCTCAGCTTGTAAAATGATCACCGGATGGCTACTTGATTTTCTTCGCTCTTTCTCTTCTTTTCTCCCATCTCCTGTTTTCACTTTTTCTCCTGTTCAACAGCTCAACATCACCTCTTACAGTGTTTCTCACAGTTCTCCATCTCCTTTTTTCCTCCTCCATCTTTTTGTCTTTCATTGCACTTTTCTTACCTTTAAATGGATGCTGCTCCCCAAGGAGTGGTCAGCAGAGAATACAGAAAGGAGGGATCAGTTTGACTGAGAAGTTAAAGACAGGTGCTCTTTAAGTCAATGCTGTGAATTCTTAAGGTGGTGAGTATTGACAGTTAAAGGTGACAATCACTGCTCAAAACATATTTGAATAAAACCAATTAACTCCATTGGTATTATTGAGCAAGATTAAATCTCTTACATGTTGCATCAGTCAGTAAGTCAGTCAGTCATAATCTATACCCAGTTATTTCTTTGCTGGGCGCTGGTGTCTATCTCTAGCAGTCATTGCATGGGAGGTGGAGTTACATCTGGACAGGTTGCCAGTCCATCACAGATGTTGCAGTAGTACTGAAGTAATTTATTTAAAGTTCAATTGTTTTATACATTTCTCTTTCTGCATGGTAGCCCAGTGGATAGCACTGTTGCCTTGCATCAAAAAGGTCCTTTTAGTTTGCATGTTCTCTCCAAAAATATGATTGAGGATATTTGGCTACTCTAATTTGTCACTAGGTATAAGCGTGTAAGTGGTTGTTTGTCTCTATGTGGCCCTGTGATGGACTGGTGACCTGTTCAGGTGTAACCCAGCCTCTCCCCCAATTGTCATTGAGCAAGAGGATAGAGATAGACATAATCTCCCCACAACCCTGAACAGGAATAAGTGGGTACATATACTGAATGACATGTTTTCATGATGGATCATAGGCGTTTACTTGTTAAGTATTAGACTATTTTGGTCAAATAGCTGCTTTTCAAGCAACATAGTTGTAAGAATGTATGGCCAATAGCTATAAATCTAGATGGATATTACCTGTTTTTTAAAACAATGTCATAATCATGTTGCATGTAGCTACCCAGATCAGAAAAGGGCCCCTGTTGCATAAACTGACTTCCACCATGTTCAATGGGATCTTCCCTTGTTAAAGTCACAGTTATGGGTCTGAATTATCATACACACAAACACTGTTCCTACACATCCACTGTCACGTGCACACAGGCAATCTGCGTGGTAGAGTCTGGAGTCAGGCAAGGTAAGGTATGGAAGTAGGGGGAGGGAGGGGGGCACATGGGGATAGCCCAACCGGAGGCACACTTCTAGACCTGTGGATGAGGCAGAAAAGCCATTATGAATTGTTATGGTTGGCTGATCGCTCTCTTTCAGCTTCTGAGCTGCAAACAAAAGCAGCAGGCAGAAGCTAAAATAATGGAACTATTTTCCACACGCCCCCTCCAGAGCATGATCAGACTTTGTGTGATCATAGAGGCATATCGGAAGAAGAAGGGGAGGGTGTGTTTGTATGCATCTTCACATCCATGTGCTTATGTGTTTACAGTTTAAAAGTATGAAAGTGGAAAAGCATGCCATCAAAAAATTCTAAAGAATCTTTTCAAGTACTCAAAAGAGTTTCATTAACTGCTTCACTAGTGTAATATTTGTATGGACAAAATTGTTGGAAGTTGATGTTCAATAGGCATTAGAATTATCTGCAGGTGTTACCAGGGAAACAAGGCTATAATTAGTAAATCACACATACACAAAGCAAATTTCTTGTTGTGTGTGAACATACACACTCCCACACTAACAAGAAATACTCATTCTATCTAATACCATGTTGTGCTGCTCAGTTTGTCTTAGTTATCATTAAATGACATCAGTAAAACTTGGAAAAATAATAAATATGACTGAACTGAAGTGGGGATCTTTGGAAAAATTATGCACAGTCAGTAGGACTTGTATGCAAACACCCTCAGTTTGAATAAATGCTATCAATTTCACTAGGGATGCACCAATACCGATACTGGTATCTTGTATCGGCCTTGTATAGCGCTTTTCTAGTCATTCAGACCACTCAAAGCACTTTCACACTACAAGGTTTTGCATTCACCCATTCACACAACCCGATATGTAAACCGGGGGGAGAGGATAGGGGCTAACACTCACTCAACCCGATACGCAGATCGGGGGGCAACATGGGGTTCAGTGTTTTGCCCAAGGACACTTCGACATGTGGTGGTGGAAGCAGGGATCGATCCACCAACCTTCCAATTGGAGGACGACCGCTCCCACCAACCGATACCATGGACCACAGCTTAAAATGTGGAAACACTGCAATAATTTCACAGCAAATGTTAATTTTTAACTTAAAAGAGGCCATTTCATACAAATTTCAAGACTTTGTGGTTATTTCTTAAGTATTAACCAGTAATATAAAACATTTTATATCTAAAATAACATTAGGAAATACTGATTAACAGAACTTTCAATCAGTCGGCATCAAAAGCCAGTTCATATTCATTATTCAAATTTGCTGGACTCAGATTGGCTAAAAAAACTAACCTATGAGAGCATGGTATACTGTTTCCTGGCAACAGGACATGTCAGGTTTGTGAGGTTGCAATGTTGGACCCAGGTGCAGTGAGGGTGTGGAGAAAAACAAAATGAGGTGACAACCGAGGAATGAGTCCAGAGATGACAAACAAAAAGTAATCCATGGGGGAAGAAAAACCATAATCCAAATGAGATGATCTGAGACGGGGAACAGGACTGAGAGCTGAGACTAGGAACGCGAACTAGAACTGAGACTGAGAGCTAAGAGGAGGCTAAGACGAAGGACTAAGGACTGAGACAAAGATTGTGACTAAGAATGACTAAGAACAAACCGACGCCGACTAACACATACAAGAGACTAAAATACCAAACCTAACTGATTACAAAACTCAAAACATCTGAGGACATGGGGAGAAACAAACACAGGAACTAATCACAGAAACAAGAAACACCTGAATGGAAAAACACTAGACTGAAGCGACAAGCTGAACTGACAAGATACTGAATGACACACGAGGAGAACAGGAAGTACAGACATAACCAAAATAAAATCAAAACAGGAAACCAGTTCATGAGAAAATAAAAGCTGAACATAGAGGCTCGGGATAAATCAAAACACTAGATACACATAGGAACATGAGGAACAAGTTGAAAACACAACTTCACAAAATCTCACTAATAAATAAACAAACAAAAAACCCCAGAACCTGACACATGTAGTCTCTTCCTGTTTGCTACATCTTGTGCAACAGTTTTAGCCAGCTGCATGCTAGGCATGGTTTCAACTGCGGGAGCTGATGAATACTAACAAACAAAGGAGTTGTGACGAAATAAGTATCGGCCGTTCAAACTCAAGAGAACTTGGGTGTTACTGCCACCTGCGTAGTTTGAGAGATAAAAATTAAAAGAGAAGTGGTTGACCTGTTTTCACACCCACAATGAAGGTAAGAATACCTGTGGAGCTAAAATATTCAACAGAAACCTCAGAAAAAAACGTTTTTAATGGAAGGGCCTCTTTAAAATTCTTGTTTTAAAGTTATTTTTAATGATATTTTACTTTTTATTTAATTTGCCATCATTTGTTGTAACAAGCAGAAAATAAAATAAAACCTGTCTTCTAATTGATAGCATTTTTTGTGTGGCAGAAGTATCAGCATTGGTACTCGGTATCAGTAAGTACTCTGATCCAAGTATTGGTATTGTATCGGTTTGAATAAAATGGTATTGTTGCATCCCTAAATTTCACATTTATTAACATGGAATTCCTTGTTTGCAAGTGGAAATAACTCCAGTAGACGCTAAACTTAGCATTTTAGAAGATCTGGGCAGGGATTGCTTCACATTTCATCCAAAATAGTAAATGGCTTGTACTTGTATAGCGCCTTTCAAATCAAAGGACACTGTGACAGTGAGTCACCATTATACCCATTATCACCATGTTGCTTATGTGTTTTAATTGACATTTGTTTTGGATAATTTTCAGTTGACAGGTTGTATTAAAATAATCTGAAAATAAACAGTCAATGATTGAGTATCACCCTAAACCACCCTATGACAGCCAACAGCCGACACCCAGAATGCTTTAACGGAACACAGATAAGGGTCATTTCAAAGTTACTGCAAACAATATACCTGGCAGTTAATTGTAACACAGGAAAAGAAGGATTGTTGCTGCAGCCTTTACTCACCTCTGCCTCTTCCTGGTCTATGGTGGTGCGCAGGGAAATTGTGTCCCGGGACCTGCAAACAATTTATTAGTTCCACCTGGGAAGGCAGGAGGTGAATGGGTCTGGAGAAACCATTTTTTTGTTTGTAAATGAAAAAGGTCAAATAATGTATTAAATGTGATGAGGCATTAAAAAGGTTAGTGAAGGTTTCTAAATATTGTAAATATTTGTCTTATTCTGTTGTTGATAATGTATTGTGGTTTGATGTTTGTATTTTTGTATTTTGTCTGAGTCCTGAGTCTTGTGTAGAATGGTTTGTTCCAATTAAGTTAATATTTTCCAGGTTATATAAGCTTTCTGTGTCAGTCAGTTGTTGTTGTTGGTGGTAGGATGAGATATGTGTTGGAGCACAAGTGAGCACCAAAATAAAGTCACAGTAAATTAATGCCTTCTTGACTCCTGGTCCTCCTTCTGGGATGTTTGCCTCCCTGGCCGCTCGAACCAAACTAACAGACACAAAGTGCTTCACATGAAAGTATGTCATTTCCCCATTCACATACACACTTTTGGTGGAGGGCGCACACTGACAGAGGCAAGGTTGCCAGACACAGGTGCCATCAGGCCCTCTGGCCATCACCAAACAGGCAAGGTGGGTGAAATGTCTTACCCAAGGTCACAATTGGGGCCACTTCCCTTCTGCAGGTTAAACTATTCTTAATTCACTGGCACCACTGAAAGTCAGGCATAAAAACATTATCTCTGATCCCTGGTTAAATTCAGATACACGTGAATGCGGCAAAAATGAAAGGAAATGGAGAAGGATAAGTTACATGTCTCAAAACAGTTACTGAAGGACTTATTGATTTCATATCAAGAAGCTGTTAGAGCAGTTAGAAATAAATTCTACTCCGACCTCATCTCTAGTCATCTTGGTGACCAACGCACCCATTATAAAACTGTTACTTCTTTGCGCTCCATTAATGAGTCGCTTTTTCCATATCAACTCTCCTCAGCTCTTTGCGTTCAGTTCCAGGATTTCTTTCTACAGAAAATTGGGGACATCAGGTCAATGATTTCCTCATCAGTGTACATTGATTACCTGGAGCATCCTGACACCAGCTCCTTCTCTGTTTTCAATTATATCTCTCTCTTGGATTTACAGAAACTAGTTCTTGGTATGAAACCCTCAAGCTCTCCTGAGGACCCCATCCCTCCAAAATTGCTAGTTGAGGACTTCCCGGTAATTGGTCCAATTATTCACAGCATCATTCATACTAATCTTGTCTCGGGAATTGTCACATCTTTTTTCAAACATGCAGTTTTTCAACCTCTGTTGAAGAAACCAGGCTTAGATAGCAACAACTTCCCAAATTTTCGTCCGATTTGCAAATGACCTTTTATACTGTATCTAAAGTCTTGGAGAAAGTTGTGTATGATCAGTTAATGCAGCACCTGGATGAACATGGTTTGTTAGATCATTTCCAGTCTGGATTCAGACCCCTGTAGAGTACTGAATCTGCACACATTCTTGTACTAAATGACTTCTTAACTTCTAATGATTCAGGCTGTCATGTTCTTCTTTTGCTTCTTGATCTCTCAGCAGCATTCAACACTGTTGATCACTCCATCCTGATTGAGCGCTTGGACTACTAGGTTGATCTTAAGGGTGTAGTGCTGGACTGGTTTGAATCATATCTGACAGACAGTAGTTTCAGTGTCCATATAGTTAATTACTCTTCTTCATCTGACCTGCTCACTTGGGGTGTCCCCAGGGTTCAATACTAGGACCCCTTCTTTTCACCATTTAACTTCTAGGTTATGTTCTGAAGAAACACAAGGTCAATTATCACATCTATGCTGATGACTGTCAAATCTACATTTCCATAAATATTCATGACCCAAACTCGTTCCATTTTGGATTGTCTATCAGAAGTGAAAACTTGGCTGGCTTCCAATTTTCTACTTTTGAATGATAGTTATCCATGCTTTCAACACGTCCAGACTTGATTATGCAAATTATGTCCTCTGTGGTGTTAACAAATCCTCACTTGACCACCTGCAGAAAGTCCAGAATGCAGCAGCATGTTTTCTCACCAGTACAGACAGGCGATCTCACATCACTCCTATTTTGGCAGAACTACATTGGCTTTCCGTTTCCACAGAGGTCAAACGTTCAAATGTGTTCAATGTGCTTCCCATTGTGTTGGATTGTCAATGCAACCCTCTTCTCCCACTCTTCACACACAGATAGCAACACCACAGTTTCAGGTGCTGCACATCCCATAGATAATTGCCTTCAGATGACCCCAAAGATAAAAGTTTAAGGTGGTCAAATCAGGAGACCTTGGGGGCCATTCAACTGGCCCACGACGACCAATCCACTTTCCAGGAAACTGCTCATCTAGGAATGCTCGGACCTGACTTGAGGAAGAAAAAGACCACACCATTTAATGCGTAGTTGTTGTTTATAGTCTAGCTACACAAGGCAGTTACAGAGCAGCAGGAAAAGAACTGAACAACTGCAGGCACGGTCACTTTTGTGCATCAACAATTCTGCTGGTGTCCGTGCAGTAGTGGTCTAGTAGAGGCGATATTTAAACAGGAACCGTGAAAGCCTTGTGCTCAGAGAGTAACCTGTCATGCGTCTCCGACCCTCCTTTACCGTCTGAACAGCACGTTCAGCCAAACCATTCGAGGCGGGATGGAAAGGAGCTGTGCGAATATGGCGTATGCCATTTTGCCCCATAAAGTCACTAAACTGTTCACTAATAAAAGTGGGACCATTGTCCATGACTAAGGAGTCAGGCAAACCATGAACTGTAAAAATTTCCCTAAGTTTATCTATGGTGGAAGGAGCTGTTATGTTGCTTATAACTTGGCACTCAATCCATCTAGAATGGGTGTTGACCAGGACCAGAAACATCTGTCCCATAAAAGGGCCAGCAAAATCCAGATGCAACCTTGATCATGGGCTGCTTGGCCAATCCCATGGATGCAAGGGGGCTGGTGGCATGCATCTCCTCCACAATCTGTGAATTACCAGAGGGTGACACTATGACCCTCATACCCCAGAAAATGCAACAATCTTGCAGACTCAGTTCTGACCTACGTTTTACATAGGGCCCCAGGTCTTCATCGGGGACAACATCGGGCCACCCCTCTAACAGGTAGGTCTTTACTTTAGACAGAAAAGGATCTCTTTTGGTCTACTGCCTAACCTGTGCTGCCTTTACAGGTGTTTCTGACAGCTTCTCTAACACAAAAACGGTCTCTGGAAACACCTGTGTAGTGGGGGGTGAATCAGGCAGTGGCAGGCGACTCAAAGCATCAGCATTTGCATTATCCCTCCCAGCTCTGTATGCGATAGTATACTGGTAGGCTGACAGAGTCAGTGCCAAATGATGAACACGGGCAGAAACCAGAGGAGGAATGCCATGGTCCTCCCCAAACAGGCCCAGCAATGGTTTATGGTCCATGTAGATCTTAAAAGGGCGGCCATATAAGTACTGATGAAAAAGTTTCACAGCAAATATCACAGCTAGCCCTTCTTTATGTAGCTGTGAGTACCCTTTTCTGCACTTGACAATGTGCGAGAAGCAAAGCCAATAGGTTTCTCTGAGCCATCCTCCTTGACGTGTGAAATCACTGCCCCCACGCCATAGGGTGAGGCATTACATGACAGAGTTATTTCTTTGTCAGGGTCAAACTGAACTAGTAAGCAAGCTGAGTGGAGGAGCTCCTTTACTTTCTTAAAAGCCACCTCCTGCCGCTCCCCCCATTGCCACGCTGTTTCCAGATGGAGCAGTCCATGCAGAGGTGCCAAGACTTCTGAGAGGTTCTGAAGAGACTTACCATAATAATTCACCATACCCAGAAATGGTCTGAGCTCCATGACATTCCGTGGGCTTGGGGCCTCTTTAATGGCTCTCACTTTATCTTCAACTGGGGATAGTCCCTCTGCACTTATCTTATGCCCCAAATAAGTCACACTAGGTGCCATGAACACACATTTGTCCTGTTTCAAATGCAGCCCCACATTTGAAAACCTTCTTAACAGCTGCTCCAAGTTGCTTAGGTGCTCAGCTTCAGTAGCACCCATAATCAGGAGATCATCTAAATACACAGCAACATGTGGGATCTCCTGTAGCAAGGTGTCCATTGTCCTTTGGAAAATGGCTGGACCAGATGCTACTCCAAAAACTAAGCGGTTGTACTTAAACAAGCCCTTGTGTGTGTTTATAGTGACATATTCTTTTGACTCCTCATCCAGCAGGAGCTGCTGTTAGGTGTGGCTCATGTCAAGCTTTGTAAACAGCTTACCCCCTGCCAGAGTAGCAAACAGATCCTCAGCTCGAGGTAAGGGGTACTCCTCCAGCTTCGAGACCTGGTTCACTGTGAGCTTATATTCTCCACAAATCCGCACGGTCTTATCAGCTTTTATGACTGGCACAATGGGAGCCGCCCACCTTGACAACTGAACAGGCTCAATGATGCCCAACGCCTGCAAGCGGTCAAGCTTCTCTTCTACTTTCCATTTAATGGCATAAGGGACCACCGTGGGCTTATATAAACGTGGCCTAACATCAGGGTCAACATGAAGTTTTATTGTCAACCCCTTAAGTGTGCCCAGTTCATCCCTGAACACATCCTTAAACTGCTGCAAAATGCTCCCTGTTGTTTGCACATACTTAATTTCGTGCCAATTAAGCTTTATCTTCTGCAGCCAGTCCTGACCAAAAAGAATAGGGCCACCCCCTTTTGCCACTACCAGCCTCCCCTCCATCCTCTGTCTGCCTGCTATAATGTCCACATGAGGAATTGGCTGACCTGTATATGTCCTCAGTTTGAGGTCTGAAGGACTCAGTGGTGGCAGATTGGCTCCCCGTGTATTCCTGTAGGTCTCCTCACTGATAACTGATGCAGTGGCCTCAGAATCAATCTCAAACCTAATATCTTGACCATCAACTGTGACTGTAGCATAATAGGGCCCAGGTGGCTCTTCATTTGTTGTCACTCCAAACATGTTGAAAGTGCAGGCTGCCTCTTCTTCCACTATATGGTGGGTGTCAGCTCGGTGCTGTTTTGGCTTCCCCTTTCCAGGCTTAACCTTACTTTTAGCACCTCTACACGTTTTCAACACATGTCCTTTTTTATTACACCCATGGTAAACTGCCTCCTTGAATTTACATTCATTTGCATAATGTGCACCCCCACACCTGTAGTATTCCACATGCTTTGAAGAACCTGCAGTGTTTTTTTTAATGATGCACAGACTGAGACCCGGTTTGTCCTTTCTGAATGTATCTGGCATTGCTAGCAGCCATTTCCATCCCCTGAGCGATTTCTAATGCTTTCTTAAAAGTCAGCAGTGGGGCTTCACCTAACAACCGGCGCTGAATTGCATCATCGTTTATGCCGCATACCAGCCTGTCTCGGAGCATGTCATCTGACACTGCCCCAAACTCACAATGCTCTGACAGTTGTCGCAGTTCTGCAATAAAATCAGCCACCGACTTACCTGACTTCCAAAAAAGACTGTAAAACTTGAAACGCTGGACTATCACAGAGGGCTTCGGATTGTGGTTGTTCCCCACAAGTCTTACCAGATCCTCGTATGGAATTTACCCTAGTTTCTGTGGTGTTGCCAAGTTCCTTATCAACTTATAAATCTTTGCCCCACACACACTCAGGAGTATTGAGAGCTTTTTCTGTACATCTGTAATTCCATTAGCAAGGAAAAAGTGCCCCAACCTTTCCTCATACTCCATCCAGTCTTCATCACCTTCCACAAATTCACCAACTGTCCCGAACATTGCCATCTGGACCAGCTGTACCTCTGACTGGCACCCCTCCACCACAGGCACTGCAACTCTGCTTCCTGCAGCTGCAGCTTGCTCCTCAGCAGCAACTTCACTCATGTAGCAGCCGAGCTAAACTAGCCAGCACTGAGCACTGTAGCTACAGCTTGATATCCACATAAAAAAACGAAGATGAGTCCAGCACACCTCGTCGCCAAAAATATGTGGTAACTTGAGGAAGAAAAAGACCACACCATTTAATGCCCAGTTGTTGTTTATAGTATAGCTACACAAGGCAGTAACAGAGCAGCAGGAACAGAACTGAAAAACTGCAGGCACACGGCCACTTTTGTGCATCAGAGAGACACCAGAACAAGAGCAGGGCAAACATAAACATTTAGCTCCCCCTTCTGGTCATAACCATTTACAACAGCAGGGTTGATGATGTAGCTACAAATGCTAAAATCAAACACAGGGGCTGAGGTAGAGAGCTAGGTCCAAGTTCACAACAAATCCAGGCAAGCAAATCCAAATCATAATCAGCGTATCAATTCCAGTAGATGAAAAAGTGGTCACTTTTACATTGGCAGACTGACAAACTGACAGGCAGAGGCTAGTCAAAAGGCATAACCAATCCAAAGTCCAGGTAAACTGATTCCAATAGCCAAGTCCAAAGGAGCAGGCAACCAGAGCAAGGTCAGGTACGGTCCAAGGTCAAAACACACAGGAGACCACTAGCAGACTGAATTAGGTACGTAGCACGCTGGCTAGAGAACCACAAAGACATTCAATAAACTGCCATCTAAGCAGTGTTCACATTCCCCTTAAAAAGGGGCGGAGACAGGTGTGGCCACTGACAGGGTGAGAGGAGCTCAGGTGAAAATAATTCTGCAAATTCTAAGCACCTAGACTGAGAAGCATGACAGGTAGTTGCTATGAGACTGTTCAGCATTTAAAAAGAATAAATAAACAGACTTAATGTCCAAAATTAGCTCCTGCCCATGATGAAGTAATGCAAGTAGATAAATGTGCTTCACTAATCTCCTTCAATCACCTGCCTAAAAAAAACGTAATTTTTTAACCTGCTTGTATCTGTTCAGGGTCACAGTGTTATGAGTCCAGGGGTATCAGTTCAAGGCCCCGTTCTATTGTTTTTATCTCTTTGTGTTTTGGGTTTTTTCTCTCTCCCTTCTCTCCTCAGGCTGCAGGGTGGTGGCTGTTGGTCAGCTCCATCCCACGCGTTCCACTGGGTGCTTCAACGAGAAGTGCACATCTGAGAGGCATCTGCAATCCACTCAGCTACATTCTCCTCTTCATATAAACACCCCTCTTTCTACTCTTCAGCGTCAGACCATTTGTGAAGTATTCATGAAACTGTATTGCTTCCTTAAGTTATAACCCCCTTCCCTCCAAATGAATAGTTTTTGAATATTCTCAGCCGGTAAGAGAAAGTTGCTTTAAAGGTAGTATATGGAACTTGGAACACAATAACACAGCACACAGCCTAATTAAAAAATACTTTATTAATCCCCGAAGGAAAAGTAAATGTTGTTGTAGCTAAGTTCTTCTTAAAGAGGCGATTCAATTAAAAACAGTTTTTCTGAGGTTTCTGTTGAATATTTTAGCTCCACAGGTGTTCTTACCTTCATAGTGGGTGGGAAAACAGGTCAACAACTTCTCTTTCAGTTTTAATCTCAAACTACACAGGTGGCGATAAAACCCGAGTTCTCCTGAGTTTGAATGGCCTGTATTTGCTTCGTCACAGCTCCTTTGTACATTAGTATTCATCAGCTCCCGCAGTTGAAACCACACTTAGCATGCTGCTGGCTAAAAGCTGTAGCATAAGACATAACAAACAAGAAGAGATCACGTCTGCTGTTGCCATGCACAGCAGCGCAGGAAACATCATGCCTTGCTTTCATAGGCTAGTTTGTTTTCCAATCTGAGTCCAGCAAATTAGAATAATGAATATTAATGAGTTGCTGCCCGAAGCCTGACGAAACCAGCCAAATCTTGATGCAGATAGATTGAAAGGTCTGTTAATCAGTGTTTCCTAATGTTTTTTAGATATAAAATGTTTCATATTACAGGTTAATACTTCAGAAATAACCACAAAGTCATGAAATTTGTGTGAAATGGCCTCTTTAAGGGGGCCATTGTATAGGGTTATAGCTGTGGGCAAGAAGGATCTCCTGTAGCGGTCAGTGTTGGGAAGAGAATAATGAGGGTTTTCCATTATGATGTTCATTTTCCAAACCATCCTCCCTAGGGCAATCAACTCATGAGACTCCAGATCAGTCCCAAAAACAGAACCAGCTCTCCTTATCAATTTGTTCAGCCTCTTCATGTCACTTCCTCTGATGCTGCTCTCCCAACAGGTGACTGCAGATGCTGCAAATGTTGAAGGATCTAAGCTCTCTGGGGAAGTCCAGTTTGCTCTGTCCCTTCCTAAAAACAGCATCACAGTTGTGTCTCCAATTCAGTCTGTTGTCCAGGTGAACACCCAGATATTTATACTCCTCTACCACCTCCACTTCTTCTCCCATGATGGAAATATGTTTTGCCATGTTGCTGCTCTTCCTAAAATCCACAATCACCTTTGTCTTGTTCACATTCAAGATGAGATTATTGTTCCCACACCGGGCCTCAAAGCAGTCCACCAGTTCTCTGTACTCAGTCTCTTGTCCATCTCTGATCCAACCAACAACTGCAGAGTCATCAGAGTATTTTTGCAGAGAGCAGGTTGCTGACCTGTACTGAAAGTCTGAGGCGTACAGAGTGAAATGGAATGATGAGAGTACAGTCCCCTGTGGTGCTCCTGTGCAGCTGATCACCTGGTCAGACACACAACTCTTCAGTCTCACAAACTGTGGTCTGTTTATCCAGGTGATTGTGGAGGCATGCACCTGTGTCTTCTGGAGTTTTTGACACAATAGTGCTGGCTGAATTGTGTTAAATGCACCGGATAAATAAAAAAACATGATCCTCACCAGGGCTTGACATTAACACCCGCCAACCCGCCAAATGCGGGTGAATTTCAGCAGTGGCGGGTGACGCAGCCACTCCGACTAGCCACTTTTGGCGGGCTGAATTTTATATAAAATTTTTTATTGTAGTTTTCTCAAATGACATCTGAAATAATAAACGAATTGCAATGTGAGACTAAGACACTACAACTCAAATGAGCACTGCCTGCGCACAGTGTTTGCTCATTGGTCCATTCGTGACCAACATCACTTTAGACAGCCGGTCCCTGTGGACAACAGTTGTGAAGTAGTGGGGGTGATAATGTGGCGGCACATTCAAGGCGTCAGGAAACCCGAAGAGCAAACAAAAAGAAAACATGAAGATGAAACGAAGGAAGGAGAGACAAAGAAAAAGAAAAGGTCGTTTAACGAAAAGTGGAAGACAGCAGGTCGAGAATGGTCATTTACATTTAAAAAGGTTGTAAATCTAGGTCAAGTAAACTTTACCACGCCATAGTCAGCTTTAATCATATTAAATATAATTTGTCAACAACAAAATCGTGGCTAGTGAAAATGCTGAGTGGCTAGTAACTTTGGAAAACCACTAGCCACAGTGGCTGGTGAACAGAAAAGTTAATGTCAAGCTCTGATCCTCACACTGCTGCCTGCTTTGTCCAGATGACAGTGGGTTTGTTGAAGCAGATGTATGACTCCAACCCCACGGCAATAAGCAAACTGCAGTGGGTCTTTAGACGTGCTTGTTTGCTTATTTAGGGGGACCAATATGAGTCAATATGAGTATTGTGCGTACATTGACATCTGCCATAATTTCCTCATTCCTGTTCATGGTCACGAGGAGCTGGTCATTATCTCCAGCAGTTAGAGACGAGGTTACACCCTGAACAGGTTGCCAGTCCATCACAGGACCACATAAAGACAGACAACTAGTCACACACACTCACATCTAGGACTAATTTAGAGTTGCTAATTGACTTCATTCATATTTTTGGTCTGTGGGAGGAAACCAAAATCACAGGAGAAAACCCATGCATACATGGGAAGAACATGCAAACTCCATGCAGAAACGACCCATCCTCACCTTTACAATACAGTTTGTTCAAAATCGCTAACTTGCCTCTCTGTGCATTTGAACTCCATCTAAAACACACAAGTTCAGCGCAATTAGAGAGTTAGCACAGCGGTTTTGATGTGGTGCGTTCATCCATACTTACCTGGAGTACTGATGAGTACGCGGTCAGTGATCTGTACCTGCTGTGGGAGTTTGAGGCACTAAGAGCTAATGACCTCTGCTCAGCCTGGTGCCTCCTATTACTTACTGTGGAAGTTTTGGAGCTCTAGAAGTATCAGATCTATGTTTGCGCTAAGCTTGCTTCCAGCTTCCATGGTCAAAAGCTCCTGGCATGCACTCACCTCCTGGGATGCTCTCCTTGAGAGTGAGCGAGCAGTCATCTGGATTCTGTGTTCCTGCTACAGCTACCAGTTGTCCATGTCCGACAGCCCTTTGTGGCTCGCTGAAGACAATGTCCCTGCAGTCCCTGTTCCTGTCGGTGAGGGGCCTGCTGGTCCCTAGGTGTCCAGCAGTTGCCTGACCATGTACCTGAAGGGCCCATCTCTGGCTGTCCTGAGGGTCCCTCTTCATGTCTTCAAGAGGGTCCCATGCCTAGCCATCCTCCAGAAGGTCCTGTTGGTCATTTTCCAGAAAGTCCTGTTGGCCTACCTCCAGGGAGTTCCTTAGGCCATCCTCCTGCGGGTTCTGTAGGCCATCCTTTAGAGGGTCCTGCCGGCTGCCCTTCAGAGGTTCCATGCGGCCATCCATCTGTGGTTCCATCAAGCCATCTGCCTGCGGTTCCTGCTAGCCATCCGCCTGCGGTTCCTGCTAGCCATCCACCTGAGCTTCCTGCCAGCCATCCACCTGAGGTTCCAGCTGTCCATCTGCCAGAGGTTCCTATTCCCAGTCTACGTTTTTAGCCTTGAGGGTCCTAAGACCACTTTGGTCTCCTGGGTCCTGGATCCTGCCTCCACTTTGGTCTCCTGGGTCCTGGATCTTGTCTCCACTTCGGCTTTCAGGGTCTTGGATCCTGCCACCACTTCGACCTCCAGGGTCCTGGATCCTAACTGTCTGCAGTCTGCCTGTCTTTGGTTCAGGCTCCAGTGCATGCTGCCTCCCAGCCCTACTCCTGGGCCTCGTTGGGGGTCCTGATGCCTGTTCGTGGGGCCTCCCAGTTGCCCTCCAGAATATTTTCCTGCTCTCTGGTTCAAATCGGGTCTCCAAGGGATCCCTGTCAGCCTGCTCTCCAGATGTCTCGAGTCCCAGCTGGATCTCTAGATGTCTTTTTCTCAGCTGGCTTTCTAGACATCCTCCTGTAAATTGCAGGGTTCAGTATCTTTCTTTTACTTTGGCATGTAGCCTACCAGCACCAGGGATTGAACCCCCATCTTCAGAACCAAGCTGTTACTGTTTATGTGATTAAAATCCCTACTTCTGATTTTAAGACAGTGTATGCTTGTGCTACAAAATATGTGCTCTAGATTTTATTTGGGTTTCTGGTTCTAACACATAGATTAAACAGGGTGATAAGTACTACTCCCGAAAATAATACCACAAGCCACTCGTTTAAAATATGTTTAGGCAGGCAGGTTTTATCTAAGTGGAAACATAAGAGATGCTGGTTCTTATTACATCATGTCAAATAAATAATCTTTTTTTGCTCTTAGATTTGTAATATAAACAACAGAACATTTAGTTACAAACATTATAAAACAAACATGGCTCTAAAAAGTATTTAGACAGTCTTACAGCAGATTTCAGAGTGTAGCTAAGACTTATTGGTTATTCATCTTTTTTAACCAAACTTGTGTGGTGATACATTCTGAGTTTTTCACCTCTTTCTCATCCAGTTTGATATGAAAGCTGCACTGACTCAGTGTTCAAACTGTTATTTCCTTTCATTGTGTCTGATTCAAGCAGTCAATCACACACAGTTGACTGTAGGTGATACATTTTCCAATGAACCAGTGTTTTTTATGTCTATTTCCACCCAAGTGACGTTAGCCAGAGATATTTTTATGCTGTGTGTGCTCCAAAGGTTAAATATAGGTTTATTAGTCATTTAAGTTCAAATGAGTGTTTTTCTCTGGAAAACTCTGGCCATGTACATTTTACAATGTATTGATTTTTCAAGTTCTTTTTATTTTTTGTCATTTCTTTATACCATAATATTCTCTTTCAAAAAGGAGATTTGTAAACCAAAATAAAACAAAATATTAAAGGTGGTATATGCAACATTTTCATTAAAAGCTATATTTATAACAAAATAATGAGATCAACCAGCTGGAAGCACCTCGGATATGTGGTGATTATATACTGTGCCTTATTTGCTTGCCATAAGGGGTTTCTCATGTGATGAGCAGGATCTGTGTGGAAACATCTTTCATTAGCTGCTAAGCTAACACGGAGCTACATGTTGGTGAAGCAGAGGAGCTTCGGGCCACTTTTTGGACTGGAAGACTCACCACAGAGGATTTTATTGCTTTTTTTAACTTTATTGGATAAGTGAGGTGTGCAGGATGAGGTGTGGGGAGGAGAGAGGATCTTAGGAGGAGACTGCAGGAAGTTTTGGAGCAACTATGAACTCTTTTCCATGGACTGAATCGATGACTGAGCTTGAAACAGGTAGGAGCTGCTTTTATCAGAGTCAGTGTGTGATCAGCGGGGCTGGAGAGCATGATTAGTGAGCTGAACTCATGATAATTTATTTGGATCGTGAATCAGAGTGGGTTTGGTGAGGAATATTCGGTCTGAGCGTCGGAGCGAGCACGCGTGGGGGGTAAATGAGCCTGGCACCCAGATAGCTGAAGGCTTTGTGCCGTGTTATTGTGTTCCGAGTTCCATATCCTGCCTTTAAGTGTGAGATGTTAACGAACAGTCTGAAAGATGTCATCACTCTAAATAAAAGGAAAAGTTTGGAAAATGTGGTCCTACAAGTCCTAAAAATTTTAAATGTTATGGGATATAATAAAAAAACACCTGTTGGGGTAAAATGTTTATTGATTTACTGAAATGTTTTTTTTTCAATGGCTTAAGGAAGTATTGCCAATTTTCTTGAAATTCCCTTTAAACATTTTTTTGAAATGACTAAATTTGTGGACTTTAAGTAATACACTATTACAAAATGGTGAAAATTTGCGACGTAAATTATTTCCCCTACAAGTGTCACAAAATTTCTGCACTCCTAAAAACAATGATCTTTAGATTTTGACTTATTTTAAATTCCGATCTGCCTTTTTTCTCTCAGGTCTCAGCAGTTGGTGAGTGGTGTGTTGTTGTGTTTTGGAAACTAACCGTGTCATTGCAGGGTGTGACATAGCATCTGAGATTAATCCTGCTGATCAGGCGCAGGTGTGGTTCATTACCCAGCCCCGCCCGGGCTGGGATAAAAGCCCTGGAGGAACTAGAGACAGACGCCAGTTTGTTCCGCTATCTACGTGGTAACGTTTAGGCCTTTTGATTCATTGTGTGACAAATGTAGTTTGGATACTTACCTCGACCTTGTCCTCATCCTCCTAGTCCGTTCTCACTGGATTTCAGCTCCAGTCCTTGGGTGCCTTCATCTCCCGCACTGGCCGTCTGCCGTGCCGCTCGGAGGACCCAGCTCCTGTCTCTGATGTGCGTCTCACGTCCGCTCCCGTTCGTGGATTGTCTGTCTCTCCTCCTGGATCCTTCCACGCCTGCCCTGGTCCTCGCCGTAGCTCTGTCCACCCTTCTGCAACAACGTCATCAGTCGTTGTCACTCTGGATTACTCTCGTCATCATCATCACCATCTCTACCACCATCATCAGACACACCACCACCACTGCTGTTTCCTGCAGTCCTCCTCCAGACTTCTCTCCGTCTACTGTCACCGTAAGTCTGTGAGCACATTCCCAGCACACCATACAGGTCATCATTAACCCAGAAGCCGCATGACTAACCTGTTCTCTCCTCCACCGCTAGAGCGCCTCCTGAAGTTCCCAGATCCTGTGCCTGTGATACTGTTACAAAAGATCATTTATAGACTGTTAAACTTCTGGTTCTCTGTACCATCCCACTTCTGTAATAAATCTTTTACTTACCTCTCATCCTGTGTTGGTCTGAAGTCTGGGTATGGTTTGGAGTTCACTACAACCGCAACATGACAGAACAAACTGAATCATCTTCATCATCATCTTCTCCACTGGGAGCTGGATTCTTCTTTGTTGAAAAGAAAGATAAGACTCTGAGACCATGCATAGACTATCGAGGCCTTAACAACATCACCATTAAAAATAAATATTCTCTCCCTCTCTTGACATCTGCTCTGGAACCCGTACAGAAGGCAACTCTGTTCACGAAACTCGATCTCCGCAACGCTTACCACTTGGTCCGCATCCGTGAAGGAGATGAGTGGAAAACAGCCTTTAAGACCCACATTGGGCATTATGAATACTTGGTCATGCCTTTCGGGCTGACCAACACCCCAGCTGTGTTTCAGAACTTAATTAACGATGTACTGCGAGATTTCCTGCATAAGTTTGTGTTTGTCTACTTGGATGACATTTTGATTTTTTCCTCTGACCCAGCTCAACATCAGCACAACGTCCGCCAGGTCCTCCAGAGACTGTTAGAAAACCGCCTATTTGTGAAGGCCAAGAAATGTGAGTTCCACCAACCATCTGTCACATTTCTTGGCTTCATCCTTGAGGGAGGTCGCATCAGACCTGATCTCGTTAAGACCCGAGTGGTGGAGGAATGGCCTACTCCCACCTCACGAAAAGAACTACAGTGGTTTCTGGGTTTTGCAAATTTCTACCGTCGCTTCATTAAAGGGTTTAGCACCATTGCTGCACCTCTCACCGCATTAACTTCCACTAAACTCTCTTTTCAGTGGAGTCAGGCGGCGGATGACGCCTTCCACGAGCTACAGCGATGGCTCACCCAGGCACCGGTGCTCGCTCACCCCGACACCAACCTCTAGTTCATCATGGAAGTCGACACCTCGGATGTTGGGGTGGGCGCGGTCCTGTCCCAGCGAACAGGACCTGACGGTAAGATGCACCCCGTGCATTCTTTTCCAAACGGTTCACCCCCACACAGAAGAATTATGACATTGGTGACAGAGAGCTCCTAGCCATTAAACTCGCCCTGGAGGAGTGGTGGCACTGGCTGGAGGGAGCTGCGCACCCGGTCCTAGTGTGGATCGACCACAAAAACCTGGAGTACATTCAAGCTGCTAAGAGACTTAATCCCAGACAATTCCGTTGGTCCCTCTTCTTTTCCACGTTCAATCTCAACATTTCGTATCGTCCAGGTTCCAAGAATACCAAACCTGATGCCCTTTCAAGCCTTCATCAAGCTGAACCTTCTCCAGACCAGTGCGACTCCTGCCTTCCTCCTGTGTAGTCGCCTCTGTCACCTGGTAGATCGAAGCAACCGTTCGTAATGCTCTCCTGAGCGAACCTGACCCGGGGGGTGGACCGCCCAACCGGACTTATGTTCCCACCACCGTCAGGTCCAGAGTCATCCGCTGGGGCCGCTCATCCTGGTTTGCCACCCCGGACATGCACAGCGGGAAGGAAACAGTATGCCTTGCTCTCATAGGCTAGTTTGTTAGCCAATCTGAGTCCAGTTAATTTGCATAATGAATATTAATGAGTTGCAGCCGTATCATCATGCAGATAGATTGAAAGGTCTGTTAATCAGTGTTTCCTAACATTTTTTAGACATAAAATATTTCATATTACAGGTTAATACTTCAGAAATGCACGCAATTGGTGTGAAATGGCCTCTTTGAACAGGTCGCAATCAGTACAGCTGTAACACTACTGTAGGCTCTGGATAGATTCAACATCAGCATATTCATTTTATTACTGTTCCAAAGCTTTTGCAGGAGACTTCTTACTTTGTAATCATATTTGAGGGACTCAAAACAACTTCTAAAAAGAAAGATTTTATCAAAATTTAGCTCTGAGCTTGTTACAAACTGCTCCAGAGAAAATATGACGAATGACATCTTCATCTGAACAAACGCCCAACATTGTTATAAAACAAAAGTAATCTTCAAGAAAAAAAATTTCTGGAATCTTTTCCCCTCTATTTCTGTACCCTTAGCTACTTCCATCAATCCCTACTTTCCAGATCCCCTCCCACTTCTTCAGCTACTGAGGTCAGCAACAATGAGCCACTTCAAAAGGCCAGTTTGCTTTAGACATTCCTTCTGGAGAACGAAAGAACCATTATAGCAACTCTCCTGGTCTGGGAACACACAGAAAGGATGTTGCTTTAAAACAGAAAGGAAAGGAAGTGGCAGCTGAATAAAACAGGGAGTGAGTAAGACATAAAAAAGAAAGAGGAAGCCGCGGTATCCTACTGTGACATGGTCACAGCCACAATCAAACATACTGAGATATCAGGGATGTGTGGAATGTAAGTAATTTGCCATAAATAGGCTTCAGCTGGTTGTTCAGAGATCTTTTTTTCCTGAGTCTATTCTTTTCTTCTTTTTATTTTCATGTTCTGAATGACAGGAAGAGGAAAGGGAAAAGGAAGAGATGTTTTAACTTTAACATTTCCCAGAAAGGAGACTGGGCAGCAAAACACAAAGGAGTGGGAGTCATGGCTTTGCTTACGCATGTACTGTCAGAAAAGGAATTATTCAATGATGACTTTCTGGGAAATAAAAAGTGGATAATTTAACATGTTTGTTTTTCATCAGGACTTTAGCACTACTGAACTTTTATTGTCAACATTTGTGTAGAAATATGCCCCAATAGGATCAGTGTAAAACTAATTTATCCATTAAGCAAAACTTTAAGAATACAACATTTTGAAGTGCAACAACTAACAAAAACACATGAATGTCAGAAAACAATAAGAACATAGAGCACGTTGACCAACAAAACACTGTAAAAAAATTAGACAACATAACCTTGAACCACTTACATACTGCTGTGTCTCTGTTTTAACCAGGCAAAATTACCAGTAATCTTTTTCAATTTTACCTGTTATAGGAAGCTCTTTGAAAGACCCCAGTTAAGAAAAATGGACATTAGCTTTGCCCTGATTAATAAGTTAACAGCTGAGTACAACAGGGCTAGTTCAAAACTGGATTACTGCTACCTTAAAAGTAGGGCTACGGATGAAAGGGTCCAAAAAGGAAGATATCAAAACCCAGATTCCATGGTACATGAAAAGACATTATGTGTGTGTATCTGTAGTTTAATTCAAGTTTGGTGTCAGACTGAAACATAAGTATGAGTTTTGTAAAATACAGGATGATAAAAATACATAAAAAACAGAAAGTCATCTGACTTTGTTGGCAACTTTTCCCATTCAAGATATTTTTGACCAATGCAGGCGTCATCACTGCAGTTGGTCTGTGTGTGAGAGTGTATTTGTGTAAGTGAGACATCACAGCTGAGTAGACAGACCAGCATCCGGTCTCAGAGTGGTGTGTGTACTTGCGTGTGAGTGTATGTGTGCTTTCTCAGCTAAAACAATAGATAACAGTTCTCCCATATTTGCGGATATACATACAGTGATTTAGAGAGTCATACTATAAATGAGTATGTGTGTGTGTGTGTGTGTGTGGGTTTGTATTTCTGACCTCCTGGGGACCCGTTTCCTGACTTTTACTATCTTTCTGGGGTCCGAGGGTTCTTGTGGGGACCGAAGCCTGGTCCCCATGAGGGGGACTCCCCTTTTTAGGGTTAGGGGTTAGGTTTATAGGTATAGTGTGAATAGAGTTTTAGTTAGTCTTAGGGTTAGTTATAGATCAGTAATGGTTAAGGTTAGTAAAAGGGTTTGGGTTAGGTATAAATCTAGTTACTAAAATCAATGGAAGTCAATGGACGGTCCCCATAAGGATACCAAAACACACTTGTGTGTGTGTGTGTGTGTGTGTGTGTGTGTGTGTGTGTGTGTGTGTGTGTATTATATTTCTGACCTCCTGGGGACCCGTTTCCTGACTTTTACTATCTTTCTGGGGTCCGAGGGTTCTTGTGGGAACCGAAGCCTGGTCCCCATGAGGGGGACTCCCCTTTTTAGGGTTAGGGGTTAGGTTTATAGGTATGGTGTGAATAGAGTTTTAGTTAGTCTTAGGGTTAGTTATAGATCAGTAATGGTTAAGGTTAGTAAAAGGGTTTGGGTTAGGTATAAATCTAGTTACTAAAATCAATGGAAGTCAATGGACGATCCCCATAAGGATACCAAAACACACTTGTGTGTGTGACTGTGTGTGTGTGTGTGTGTGTGTGTGTGTGTGTTTGTATTTCTGACCTCCTGGGGACCCGTTTCCTGACTTTTACTATCTTTCTGGGGTCCGAGGGTTCTTGTGGGGACCGAAGCCTGGTCCCCATGAGGGGGACTCCCCTTTTTAGGGTTAGGGGTTAGGTTTATAGGTATGGTGTGAATAGAGTTTTAGTTAGTCTTAGGGTTAGTTATAGATCAGTAATGGTTAAGGTTAGTAAAAGGGTTTGGGTTAGGTATAAATCTAGTTACTAAAATCAATGGAAGTCAATGGACGGTCCCCATAAGGATACCAAAACACACTTGTGTGTGTGTGTGTGTGTGTGTGTGTGTGTGTTTGTATTTCTGACCTCCTGGGGACCCGTTTCCTGACTTTTACTATCTTTCTGGGGTCCGAGGGGTCTTGTGGGGACCGAAGCCTGGTCCCCATGAGGGGGACTCCCCTTTTTAGGGTTAGGGGTTAGGTTTATAGGTATGGTGTGAATAGAGTTTTAGTTAGTCTTAGGGTTAGTTATAGATCAGTAATGGTTAAGGTTAGTAAAAGGGTTTGGGTTAGGTATAAATCTAGTTACTAAAATCAATGGAAGTCAATGGACGGTCCCCATAAGGATACCAAAACACACTTGTGTGTGTGTGTGTGTGTGTGTGTGTGTGTGCTTGTATTTCTGACCTCCTGGGGACCCGTTTCCTGACTTTTACTATCTTACTGGGGTCCGAGGGTTCTTGTGGGGACCGAAGCCTGGTCCCCATGAGGGGGACTCCCCTTTTTAGGGTTAGGGGTTAGGTTTATAGGTATAGTGTGAATAGAGTTTTAGTTAGTCTTAGGGTTAGTTATAGATCAGTAATGGTTAAGGTTAGTAAAAGGGTTTGGGTTAGGTATAAATCTAGTTACTAAAATCAATGGAAGTCAATGGACGGTCCCCATAAGGATACCAAAACACACTTGTGTGTGTGTGTGTGTGTGTGTGTGTTTGTATTTCTGACCTCCTGGGGACCCGTTTCCTGACTTTTACTATCTTTCTGGGGTCCGAGGGTTCTTGTGGGGACCGAAGCCTGGTCCCCATGAGGGGGACTCCCCTTTTTAGGGTTAGGGGTTAGGTTTATAGGTATGGTGTGAATAGAGTTTTAGTTAGTCTTAGGGTTAGTTATAGATCAGTAATGGTTAAGGTTAGTAAAAGGGTTTGGGTTAGGTATAAATCTAGTTACTAAAATCAATGGAAGTCAATGGACGGTCCCCATAAGGATACCAAAACACACTTGTGTGTGTGTGTGTGTGTGTGTGTGTGTGTGTTTGTATTTCTGACCTCCTGGGGACCCGTTTCCTGACTTTTACTATCTTTCTGGGGTCCGAGGGTTCTTGTGGGGACCGAAGCCTGGTCCCCATGAGGGGGACTCCCCTTTTTAGGGTTAGGGGTTAGGTTTATAGGTATGGTGTGAATAGAGTTTTAGTTAGTCTTAGGGTTAGTTATAGATCAGTAATGGTTAAGGTTAGTAAAAGGGTTTGGGTTAGGTATAAATCTAGTTACTAAAATCAATGGAAGTCAATGGACGGTCCCCATAAGGATACCAAAACACACTTGTGTGTGTGTGTGTGTGTGTGTGTGTGTGTGTGTGTGTGTGTGTGTGTAAATTATACTGTATGCAGATGTTAGGAAACTGTCACCTTATCCATAATCTTACATCTGTCACACCTTTAAGAGCATTTGTATGAATATGTCATGTTGTGGTTGTGGTGAACTCCAAAATGTACCCAGACTTCAGACCAACACAAGAGGAGAGGTAAGTAAAAGATTTATTACAGAAGTGGGATGGTACAGAGAACCAGAAGTGTAACAGTCCATAAATGATCTTTTGTAACAGTATCACAGGCACAGGATCTGGGAACTTCAGGAGGCGCTCTAGCAATGGAGGAGAGAACAGGTTAGTGATGCGGTTTCTGGGTTGATGATGACCAGTACGGTGTGCTGGGAATGTGCTCACAGACTTACGGTGATTGTAGCAGGAGAGAAGCCTGGAGGAGGACTGCGGGAAACAGCAGTGGTGGTGGTGTGTCTGATGACAGTGGTGATGAGGATGATGATGATGACGAGAGTAATCCAGAGTGAAGCGACTGATGATGTTTGTTATAGAAGGGTGGACAGAGCTACGGCGAGGAACAGGGCAGGCGTGGAAGGATCCAGGAGGAGAAACAGACAATCCAGGAATGGGGGCGGACGCGAGACGTGCGTCAGAGACAGGAGCTGGGTCCTCCGAGCGGCACGGCAGATGACCAGTGCGGGAGATGAAGGACTGGAGCTGAGATTCAGTGAGGACGGAACTCGTAGATAGCGGAACAAACTGGCGTCTGTCTCTGGTTCCTCCAAGGCTTTTAACCCAGCCCGGGCGGGGCTGATTGAACCACACCTGCGCCTGATCAGCAGGATTCATCTCAGCTGCTCTGTCACACCCTACAATGACATGGTTAGATTCCAAAACACAACAACACACCACTCACCAACTGCTGAGACCTGACAGTACCTACCCACCCACCCCCCCGCCCCTTAACGGACGCCACCTGGCGGCCGAGCCGAAGACTCAGAGGGACCTGCGGAGACAAAAGCAGAGACAGAGGAGGAGGAAGGACGGGAGGTGGAGGGGACAGAGGAGGGACTACTGGAGGTGGAGGGGATGGAGGGGGGAGGATTGGAGGTGGAGGGGACGGAGGAGGCACTAGAGGTGGAGGTGGAGGAGGCATAAAAGGCTGTAATGAGATCTGGGTCGAGTATGAATGATCTGGGGACCCATGAGCGGTCCTCGGGGCCATAACCTGTCCAGTCCACGAGGTACTGATGACCTCGGCCCCGAGGATGAATCCCCACAATATGGCGGACTGTGTATGCAGGGTGACCATCTATGATACGGGCAGGAGGTGGAGGATCTTCAGGGGGACACAAAGGACTGGTGTGGACAGGCTTAAGCTGGGAGACATGGAACACGAGGTGGATGCGAAAGTGAGACGGGAGCTTAAGCCGGACTGTGGTGGGACTGATGACTGACTCAATGGGGTAAGGACCTAGAAAACAGGGAGCCAGTTTACGGGAGGTTGATTTGAAGGGGAAGTCTCGGGAGGACAACCAGACACGCTGACCAGGTGAGTATGTGGGTGCAGGGATCCTCTTCTTATCAGCTGTGGCTTTATTTAAAGCTGCTGTGTGGTTAAGGGCTTGTTGTTTGTGGTTCCAAATACGTTTGATGTTGCGGAGGTGGGATGTGACTGAGGGGATGACAGGTTCAGGGTGCGTGTCTGGGAGGAGAGAAGGCTGGTAACCGAGACAGATTTCAAATGGGGAAAGACCAGTAGCTGCAGAGATGTGTGAGTTGTGAGCATACTCGACCCAGGGGAGATGACGGGACCAAGACGTGGGGTTGTGTGAGCACACACACAGTAACTGGTTCTCGACTTCCTGGTTGAGTCTTTCACACCGTCCATTTGATTGTGGGTGGTATCCAGAGGTGAGTTTGGGTTTAGCACCGAGAGCTGTGCAGAACTCCTTCCAGACCCGAGAGATGAACTGGGGACCTCTGTCAGAGAGGATTTCAGACAGGATGCCATGGAGTCGGAAAACATGCTGCATCAGGAGCCGGGCTGTCTCCTGGGCAGAGGGGAGCTTAGACAGAGAGACACAATGGCAAGCTTTAGAGAAACGATCAATAATAGTGAGGATGACTGACTTGCCTTGTGAGACTGGGAGCCCAGTGATAAAGTCCAAAGACAGGTGGGACCACGGTCTGGAGGGGATGGACAGAGGTTGTAATAATCTGGCAGGAGGTTGATGAGATGGTTTATTGCGGTTGCAGTCGGAGCAGGTGGCGACGTCTTCCCAGACATCTTTGTGGAGCGACGGCCACCAGAAGTACCGCTGGAGCAGTCCGATGGTCCGACTGACTCCGGGGTGACAGGTTTGGTATTCTTGGAACCTGGACGATACGAAATGTTGAGATTGAACCTGGAAAAGAAGAGGGACCAACGGAATTGTCTGGGATTAAGTCTCTTAGCAGCTTGAATGTACTCCAGGTTTTTGTGGTCGATCCACACTAGGACCGGGTGCGCAGCTCCCTCCAGCCAGTGCCGCCACTCCTCCAGGGCGAGTTTAATGGCTAGGAGCTCTCTGTTACCAATGTCATAATTCTTGAACCGTTTGGAAAAGAATGCACAGGGGTGCATCTTACCGTCAGGTCCTGTTCGCTGGGACAGGACCGCGCCCACCCCAACATCCAAGGCGTCAACTTCCATGACGGACTGGAGGTTGGTGTCGGGGTGAGCGAGCACGAGTTGGGGGGATGAACCGTCGCTGTAGCTCGTGGAAGGTGTCATCCGCCGCCTGACTCCACTGAAAAGAGAGTTTAGTGGAGGTTAATGCGGTGAGAGGTGCAGCAATGGTGCTAAACCCTTTAATGAAGCGACGGTAGAAATGTGCAAAACCCACGCTGTAGTTCTTTCCGTGAGGTGGGAGTAGGCCATTTTTCCACCGCTTGGGTCTTAACGGGATCCGGTCTGACGCGACCTCCCTCACAGAAGGCACCCAAGGACTGGAGCTGAGATCCAGTGAGGACGGAACTCGTAGATAGCGGAACAAACTGGCGTCTGTCCCCGGTTCCTCCAGGGCTTTTAACCCAGCACGGGCGGGGCTGGGTAATGAACCACACCTGCGCCTGATCAGCATGATTCATCTCAGCTGCTCTGTCACACCCTGCAATAACACGGTTAGATTCCAAAACACAACAACACACCACTCACCAACTGCTGAGACCTGACAGAATATGGCATAACAAGTCCCCTTTAAAATGTTTATTCATCTTTGTCAGTGAAATCCAGTTTTAATTCTGTAGCATGTAAAGATATTTTGTGCTACTGCTCCTGAAACTATGCCTGTTATTTAAATCTACTGTGACTGCTTTGTCAGACCTTATAAGGGGATCCACAGGAACAGAAAGTTGTCTGTAACAATATAAATTAGGGTAGCACCAAAATTACACCAACACAAGAACTTCTGGCTTGGTTTGGATTGTACTATAAATTTTGTATTTTTAATGGCATCTTAGCTCTCTTAGCATTACACACACCTAACTCCAATCCAACAAGTACAAAGTTCAAATGCACTTTACTCATATATTTTCTTTTTTTTTGTGATAGGGTTGGGGAGGGTATAAAGGTCCTATATCATGCAAAATCAACTTTTTGGAGCTTTTAACCATGTTGTGATGCCATTATTTCCTTATTTAAAAGAAAACATAGTGGTTTTTGGCTTAATTCACGCATTTCTCAGTAATCCTCCTGTATCCTGTGACTGTAACATAGTGATGTAACAATGTTACACCAGGACCTGCCCGACATGTCTGTGCTGCCCCTGCAGATTAAACACATACACCCCGAGCTGTGAGAGTCCGAAACAAGACACTAAGCACCACCATTTTTAAGTATTTTACTTTCTAAAAATGTCTCTGTGAAAATATGCATTTGGCTGCAAGAGTTACAGGAATTTATTCGCCATTTTATTCAGGCAGCTCAAGGGGTAGCACTCACGAAGGGGGGCCTGGAGGAGAGGTGGGATTTTAGGTAAACTGAGTGTTTGCTGGTCAGAGAATAACTTGAGAATATAAGTTATATTTTAGGACAAATTAATACTATATACCACCAATGGTAAGATTTTATTATATACAGTATGTGCCTATCCCAGATGCTGAAAGCTGTAAAATAGCAGGATACAGGACCTTTAATGTTTTTTCTTTGGTAAGCCTTTTTATTCAGACAATTTTTTAAAATGTCTTCCAGGTTTTTGGGGATGAACATTTTTCGTAGACACATAACATACAACTTTTGAGTATAAGTAATTTTAAATAGGATCTATAAAAATTACAATAAAACTATTTAACATGGACAAATAGCATTTTAGCTTTCATAAGGTGATTCCAGAGGAGCTAAAAGATTCACAACCTACCATTCATAAGAATGATGCATCTCCCAGGTCCTGTTTTTTATTTCTTAAAGACATCACTTTTAGTCCTCCTGCTGTTTTAGGACTGATACTTCATCTCTTGTCCTTCTAGATTTTCTTAAAGAGGCCATTTCACACAAATTTCATGACTTTGTGGTTATTTCTTTAGTATTAACCTCTAATATGAAACATTTCAAATCTAAAACAATTGCCAGGAAACACTGATTAACAGACCTTTCAATTTATCTGCATCAAGATTCGGCTGGTTCCATCAGACTTCGGGCAGCAACTCAGACTCAGATTGGCTAACAAACTAGCCTATGAGAGCAAGGCACACTATTTCCGGCCCTGCTGCACATGGCAACAGCACACGTAGTCTCTTCCGGTTTGATACGTCTTATGCTGCAACTTATGTGAGATACACCCTCTTCAGAGGCAGCCAGAGTAAAGAAAGACAGCAGAGTGAAGAAATGTGGTCAGTATGTCCTCCGGCAGTCTAAACCTATAGCAGCATAACTAAAGGGAAAGCTCAGGAGAACCCAAGCTAACCCTGACTATAGGATTGTGTAAAAAGGAAAGTTTTAAGTCTATTCTTAAAACTACACAAGGTGTCTGCCTCACGGATAAAAAGTGGAAGCTGGTTCCACAGGAGAGGAGCCTGATAACTAAAAGCTCTTCCTCCCATTCTACTTTTAGAAATTCTAGGAACTACAAGCAGACCTGCAGTCTGAGAGCGAAGTGCTCTGTTAGGAGCATATGGAACAATAAGATCTTTAATATAAGCTGGAGCTTGGTCGTTCAAGGCCTTATACGTCAAAAGTAAAACCTTAAACTTTATTCTAGACCTTACAGGGAGCCAATGAAGTGATGCTAAAACAGGAGAAATATGGTCTCTCCTTCTAACTCTCATCAGAACTCTGGCAGCCGTATTTTGGATCAGCTGGAGGTCTTTAACAGCACTATTAGAACACCCTGATAACAATGAATTACAGTAATCAAGTCTAGAAGTAATAAATGCGTGAACTAAAGTTTCTGCATCTCTTTGATTCAAAATGCTCCTAATTTTAGCAACATTACGCAGGTGGAAGTAGGCCGTCCTGGTAACATGCTTTATATGAGAACTAAAGGACATTTCCTGATCAAAGATAACACCCAGGTTCTTTACCTTCTTGTTGGAGGCCAAATTAATGCCATCCAACGTTGATGACTGACTACACAACTTGTTCTTAAGATTCTCAGGCCCAAAAGTCACAACCTCTGTCTTGTCTGAATTTAAAAGCAAAAAATTAAGCGTCATCCAACATTTTACATCATTAAGACAAGCTTGTAATCTCTGCAGCTGGTTGGTCTCATCAGGCTTCACTGATAGACATAACTGAGTATCATCAGCATAAAAATGGAATTTTATACCATGTTGTCTAATAATTTTACCAAGCGGTAACATATATATAGTAAAGAGGATTGGTCCAAGCACTGAACCCTGAGGAACTCCATGACTGACTCTGGTCATTATTTACATGAACAAACTGGAATCTTTCAGTTAAATATGATTCAAACCAGTTTAATTCAGTTCCCTGAATCCCAATATCATATTCAAGCCTCTTTAATAGGATCTTATGATCTATAGTATCAAACGCAGCACTGAGATCTAACAGGACAAGTACAGACACAAGTCCACTGTCTGAGGCCATGAGAATATCATTAGAAACTTTCACCAGTGCTGTTTCAGTGCTATGATGAGCTCTAAATCCTGACTGGAACTCTTCAAAAAGATTATTACTGTGTAAATGATCACATAACTGGTTTGCTACTATCTTTTCTAGAATTTTTGAGATGAAGGGTAAATTGGATATAGGTCGATAATTACCTGGAGATCCTGGATCAAGATCAGGTTTCTTAAGTAAAGGTTTAATAACAGCAACCTTAAAGGTCTTAGGCACATTTCCATTCATTAAAGACAAATTGATCATGTCCAATATCCATGTGTTAATCAATGGGAAGACATCTTTAAAAAGTCTGGTTGGAACAGGATCCAACATACATGTAGATGGTTTAGAAGAAGCTATAATTTGTGTTAACTCATTAAGATCAGCTGGACAGAAACTGTCTAAATGGTAAATGGTAAATGTCCTGTATTTGTATAGCGCTTTTCTAGTCATTCAGACCACTCAAAGCGCTTTCACACTACAAGGTTTTGCATTCACACAACCCGATATGTAAGCCGGGGGGAGAGGGTAGGGGCTAACACTCACACAACCCGATATGCAGATCGGGGGGCAACATGGGGTTCAGTATCTTGCCCAAGGACACTTCGACATGTGGCGGGGGAAGCCGGGATCGATCCACCAACCTTCAAATGAAGGACGACCGCTCTAACCACTGAGCCACAGCCACCCCTAAACACGATTCAGATTCTAAAGCTGCTTCACTGGACAACAAACCAGAGACAACAGTGGGAAGGACATCATAGATTTTTTCTCTAATTCAATCTATTTTATTAGTAAAGAATTCCATTAAGTCATCACTACTGAGGGTTACAGGGATACACGGTTCAACAGAAGTTGGGTTTTTTATTAATCTGGCTATAGTACTAAACAGAAACCTGGGATTGTTCTTGTTCTCCTCTATGAGGGACGAGTAATACTCAGTTCTAACCCTACGAAGGGCTCTTTTGTATATGAGCAGACTATCTCTCCAAGATAAATAAACTTCTTCTAGCTTAGTGGAACGCCATTTCCTTTCTAACTTTCTTGAAGTTCTTTTTAGCATACGCAGCTCTAAATTAAACCAAGGAGCATGCCTCCTCTGGCTGATTACCTTCATTTTCAGAGGAACAACTTTATCCAATGACATGCGCATTGAAGCTGTAAAATTATCAGTAAGATCATCAATTCGCCAGTCTGCAAAATCTTTGCAGCTGCTCTCTGTTATATTATTCTTCTGGAATGAAAATAAAGCTAATGGAACAGATTCTTTGAATTTAGTTACAGCATTTTCTGATAAACCTCTGCGGTAATTAAAGTTTCTATCTGGAGCGGTGAGGTCCATCATTGTAAACTCAAAGGTTATTAAAAAAATGATCAGACAAGACAGGGTTGTGAGGAAACACTATCAGCTGTTCAATCTCTACGCCATAAGTCAGAACAAGATCAAGAGTATGATGACAATAGTGAGTTGGTTTGTTTACATTCTGAGAGAAACCAACTGAATCCAAAAGATCATTAAAAGNCATCACTACTGAGGGTTACAGGGATACACGGTTCAACAGAAGTTGGGTTTTTTATTAATCTGGCTACAGTACTAAACAGAAACCTGGGATTGTTCTTGTTCTCCTCTATGAGGGACGAGTAATACTCAGTTCTAACCCTACGAAGGGCTCTTTTGTATATGAGCAGACTATCTCTCCAAGATAAATAAACTTCTTCTAGCTTAGTGGAACGCCATTTCCTTTCTAACTTTCTTGAAGTTCTTTTTAGCATACGCAGCTCTAAATTAAACCAAGGAGCATGCCTCCTCTGGCTGATTACCTTCATTTTCAGAGGAACAACTTTATCCAATGACATGCGCATTGAAGCTGTAAAATTATCAGTAAGATCATCAATTCGCCAGTCTGCAAAATCTTTGCAGCTGCTCTCTGTTATATTATTCTTCTGGAATGAAAATAAAGCTAATGGAACAGATTCTTTGAATTTAGTTACAGCATTTTCTGATAAACCTCTGCGGTAATTAAAGTTTCTATCTGGAGCGGTGAGGTCCATCATTGTAAACTCAAAGGTTATTAAAAAAATGATCAGACAAGACAGGGTTGTGAGGAAACACTATCAGCTGTTCAATCTCTACGCCATAAGTCAGAACAAGATCAAGAGTATGATGACAATAGTGAGTTGGTTTGTTTACATTCTGAGAGAAACCAACTGAATCCAAAAGATCATTAAAAGTTAAATTCAAACTATCACTTTCAACATCAACATGAATATTTAAATCTCCCACTATAATGACTTTATCAGATTTCAATAATAGTTCTGATAAAAAGACTGAAAATTCAGACAAGAACTCAGAATAAGCACCTGGTGGATGATATACAACAACAAGTAAAATAGGTTCCTCTGATTTCAAATTTGGGTGAGAAATACTGAGGGTCATAAATTCAAAAGAATTATAACTAATAAGGTAGTTAGAAGGTGTTGATTCATTAATACTAACATGATCCTCCTGCTGCAGCCAGGTTTCCGTAAGACAAAATAGATCAATATGATTAGAATATGATCAGTTATCAAATCATTAACTAACAGAGATTTAGAAGAAAGAGATCTAACATTCTTTAAACCACATCTAATGATTTTATTTACAGGTTTTATATTAGTAACTGTTTATTTTAATCAGATTTTTATTATTTATTTTTCTAGACCAAAGTATTTGTTTAATTAATTTGAACCGTGGTTGAGCAGACACCGTCTCTATAGGAAAGTGGGAGGGTAACGACAGAGAAGCTGCAGAGAGGTGTGTAAGACTACAACTCTGCTTCCTGGACTGGACCCTGGATTGTCACGGTTTTGGAAAAGTAATAAATTCAGCCATATTTCTAGAAAGGAGAGCTGCACCATCCAAAGTAGGATGGATGCCGTCTCTCCGAATCAGTCCAGGTTTTCCCCAAAACGTCTGCCAATTATCGATAAAGCCCACGTTGTTATCGGGACACCACATAGACAACCAGCGACAAAATGAAGACATACGACTAAACATGTCATCGTTTCTCAGATTAGGGAGGGGACCAGAGAAGATTACGGAGTCCGACATTGTTTTTGCAAAGTTACACACCGAAGCAACATTAACCTTAATGACCTCCGATTGGCATAACCGAATATAGAATAACAATCTTACTGTATTTACGCTTATCCTTAGCCAGCAGTTTCAGGTAGCCTTCTATGTCGCCCACTCTGGCCCCCGGAAGGCATTTGACTATGGTCGCTGGTGTCTCTAATGCCACATTTCGGACTACGGAGCTGCCAATAACCAGAGTCTGTTTCTCAGGGGGGGGGGCGCTGAGTGGGGAAAAACGGTTTGAAACGTGGACGGGGCGATGGTGAACCGGGGGCTGCTTAGGACTATGCTTCCTTCTGACCGTCACCCAGCCGGCCTGGGCTCCCGGCTGCTCGGGATTTGCCAGAGGACGGCTAAGGGGAGCTAGTCTCAGTGGCTCCATGCTCGCTAAAGGAACCTGACTAACTGCTGGAGTCTCAAAAGCACGGAGCCGCGATTCCAAAACAGACAGCCTCGCCTCCAAAGCTACAAATAAACTACATTTGTAGTACCATTATCAGTAAAGGAGGCAGAGGAATAACTAAACATCTGACACACAGAACAGGTCAAAGCAGGAGACGGTGAAAGAGAAGCCATGCTAAGCTAAGCTGGGCTAGCTAACGAACAGTATTATAAAAATAAGAGCTAAGAGAAGTTAAAACCAAAGATTCCCTTAACACAGGAGTGCAGAACAGCTAAGAGAGTAGTGCTTATGAACTACTAAGGCAAAAAATGACAGTAAATCAGTGGAAATCCGAAAAAATGCCAATAGACCAGACAAAACAGCAGCCAAACAGTGCAACCGAGACAAACAGGAAGTGACACAATACGTCTTACCGTGAGATCGCTTAGTTTAGGACTTAACAAGTACACCCTACACACTACAAGGTTTTGCATTCACCCAGTCACACAACCTGATATGTAAACCGGGGGGAGAGGGTAGGGGCAAACACTCACACAACCCGATATGCAGATCGGGGGGCAACATGGGGTTCAGTGTCTTGCCCAAGGACACTTCGACATGTGGCGGTGGAAGCTGGGATCGATCCACCAACCTTCAAATTAGAGGACGACCACTCTAACCGCCAAGACACAGCCGCCCCTTCTTGTCACCATTCAGAGAAAAACTTTGAAAGATCTTCACAAAGCCAGGAAAACTATTGGTTTAATCAACTTTTGCACTGTATGCTACTTTATGTCTGTACAGTCTGTAAGTGCCTTAATTAAAAATCCTGATTGTCCAGAAGAAGCAAAACTGAATTTTGTTCAGGTATTTCACAGAATTAGCTTATTTGTCCAACAACCTCTAATAGCAAATCTCATTCTTAGTTTAGTTTAAAGATTTTTCTATCTTCTTCCTTTAGTGGGTGTGGAACATACTGATTACAAACATCTTTGACCACAAGAGATGAAGCTGGATATTTGTTTCCCTTATTATGTGTCCATCCACCATGAATAATCTACTGGTAAAAACAGTTTTAGTTGGGAACAACACACGTGTGTTAAAGATTTTCTGGTTTGTCTAAATGGTCTCCCTCCGAATCAGACAACAGTGGCAGACGGGGATACCGGTGTCAGCATTTCCAGTTGGATCAGCTGACGGATGTGCATCTCCTGTTTCTGTTCCTGTTGGTGCGTGAGTGAGATGGTGCTTGTGTGGAGGAGAAATGTGACAGGAATAGCATGCATACAGTGACACCGATGAAGCATATCTGTTTTCATTGTCAGGACAACCCAGCAGAATTATAAAGGGAGATACAAGAACAGAAGAGTGTTTCTCATTACTGATGGGATTTAGTTTTTAAACACGCCCTTTGTGTATTTAAAGACTCCATACACAAGAGGAACAGAAATGAAACGTGGGAAAAATGAAACAGTTGAAGAAATTTTAACATAAACACGGTTACATGGTAAGAATTAAAATAAAACAAGTAAAAATAAAATAAGGTGAAAACAATTAAATTGGAGACAGAGGAGAAAAAAAGACTGAATCGGAGGCAGGAAAAGAGAAAAAAATCCAGATTGAAGTGAGGACAGAGAGATGAGTAACAGATGAGAGAACGTGTCTCAGTTCCTGATTGTGTGTGTTTGTGTGTGCGTGTGAGTGTGTTTATCTGTTTGTGTGTCTGCTGTGTCTGCTGGAGGGGGTTTGAGTTGCAGAGATCTTGGCTGCTGTCAGACTCGGGGACTCCCAGAGGAAGCCAGTCCTTGTTCAGTTTACAGTGAATGATTCCCTTCTTTTCCTGCACAGCCCAGCAAGCCAATGGCCACTCAGGTTTTTGTGTGTGGCCTGGGTGGGGTCTTATAAACGAAAAGCCCCACTGGTTGCTTACCTTTGTTGTTTTTTATTTTAATTTTTAATTTAGCCAGCTGAATGTTTATGTCAAGATAAGAAAAAGTATTTTGGGGATAGAAACCGTTATCAGTTCCCTTCTCAGTCATTTGAAAATGTTTTCTGTAGGTTTGCTCAGAAGTAACTGAGAGAAATTATGTCCTTTGTAGTAAAAAATGGGAAAATTGTTCAGCAAACTAATATTTAAAGAGGCAACATAATATTTAAAGCCACATATTTGAATTTAACCCAAATAAAACCAGGATTATTAAAAATGATGAGAGACATTTTTTAAAGAAACAAATGCTAATTATATTTATCATTCCCATATTGACTGTGTAAACTTGCATCCCTATCATGATTTTACAAAATGCATTTTTGTTTGTTAAGATTTAAAGATTATCAAACAATAAATCGACGCATATTATTTCAGTTGTTTCTTAGATTAAAAAATGATCCCTAACCCCTAACCCTAACCCTAACCCTAACCCTACAAAAACAAAGTACGCAGTAAGTATACTGTATGTACATTATGTAGATTTTAAATTAAAGCCACTTTAAGAGTTGTGTCTTTCTAAAATTGTAAGTAAGTTATAAGATTATCGAGGCAACAGCTTTGAAGATGCAATTACATGATACTGAATTTTTTCAACCATAAGCTTTGACTTGGATTGTTGTCATTTGGATGGTATATGAACCCTCGCGGTCTCTGCGCTCCTCTGGCAGCCGTCTCCTTATCATCCCTAAAGTCAGGACACGGACTCACGGTGAGGCGTCCTTCCACTATTATGGCCCTCACCTCTGGAACAGGCTGCCGGAGGACCTCAGGGCCGCAGAGAACGTTCATGTTTTTAAGAGCAGGCTCAAGACCTACCTTTTTAACCAAGCTTTTAACTAATTATTATTCATTATTACGCTTTTTAACTGATTAGCATATTTTACCACTTTTTTTT
>SSNP01000072.1:2130310-2152481 GCA_006937955.1 Pachypanchax playfairii
GCCAGTGTTTCCTCTCCGGGACCCCTCTGTGTCGGGGGCGGTGGTCGGCTGTGGCTGCCTGGGTGCCCCCCCAGGTAAGGCCTTGGTGGGGGTGGGGGTACCAGTCCTCCCTACTCTGGGCGCACGGGGTCGGTGCCTTGGCAGCTGCTGCTGATCCGCTGCTACCGATGCAGATGGCTCCTATGATGGCATTTCCTGGCTCATCTGTGCTCAGCCCGCTGTTTTTGTAGCTTTTAAGTGTGTGTGTGTGTGTGTGTATATGGTCGATGGGTTGGGTTGGGATGGGGGTTTTACTTTTTAAGTAAAGGGGGGGGTTGGGGGGTTGTGGGGTCATTTTTAATCTGTAAAGCACTTTGATAAACTTTGTTTGAAAAGCGCTTTATAAATAAAGTTTTGTTGTTGTTGTTGTTGTTATTGGGGAGTTCAGGTTTTTCCAAATCTCAGCTAATTAAGGTTTTGCTAGGATAAAAGTTCCAATCATCAGTCCTTTAGTTTAACTGTCTCATTGACAGAGGGTGGCACCCCCAGTATGAAACTCAACAGCTGGTACAGTGTTTTCAGGGGTCTGCTCCCTCATCTCTGCTCATCAAGACTCACTCATTATGGTCAGTCTTTGTGTTATCTGAACATAATGCCTCCTTCAGGTTCACATATAACTTCTTCTATCTTCTCTTGAGTAAATCACTGCTTTGTCAGATTTGTGCACTTTTTGTACTTTTGTTCTTTGCCTTGGTCAGTTGAATGAATACTGGCAAATGCTTATTTTTTTTTAAATGCTGGCACACAGAAGTTTCAATCTGCAGTCCATGATTATCACTAATTAGAAGTTAAACAATCTATGGAATCAAACATTTTTTTTAAATTTCACAGCTGTACTGAATTAATAAAAGTGGGTATTTGTGTATCTTTGACCATGTCTTGTATTAGCAATAAATAAACAACAATCATGAATAAATGCATTACAGATTGGGCTCTGAATGATTATCTTTTTTGAATTCATAATCATTTTGTCCCACCTGATAAACAGTTCAAATTAATCACAAAGAGAGTAACAATCTGGCAAGTCATGGTAGCCAGATGAAAACCAGAACAATATGCAATATTATGTTCAATCACAATTTTAGTTTCAGCTGTAAAAAAAAAAGAAAAAGTTTCAGCTCCTGATAGTTACAATGCAGTTGTTTGAAGTTGGAAGATGTTAAGCAGTAAAAGTCTCACTTGTGGCATTTGGATAAGTCTGGAATCTGTATGTAGTGTTTCTGGATAATTCTGTCTGAATGCCATGATTATGTAAGACTTCAGTCATCCCAAACATTTTAAATCATGTTCCGGTGCATGTTTCCTCCCAGAAATTTCTTCTGGTACAACAGCCTCAAAAGCAATGATTCCAGCCATGTTCGGCTTCATTGTGCATTATGGATGGATTTAAGAATGACTTTGCTAACTAATTAAACAGTGAAAAATATTCAATCAGAGTTCATGAAGGTCATTTAGTTTGTTCCACTGTCAAAGTACATTTGTCTTGATGATTTAAACATGAGAGCAGCATGTCTGGACTCAAATACTCTTCACAAATTGCAGTTTTTTTAGAATTTGAACTTCTGAAGTTTAGAAAATGTGTTCACAACCTAAAAGAAGATGTTCTGGGATAAACTCTGATCAGAACCTGTTTTTATTTTTCAAAAGATTAGATTTAGATTTATTAACAAACAAATATCCGAAAACATCTGTTTTAATACCCTTCTTTTTGAAATAACGCACAATGCTTTGGTGATGACAGATGTTTTAATTTACAAGCTTTCTGCTGAGACAAAATTGAACAGCTTTTTGTTGAGTAGTTTTACAGCTGGTAAAGCATGTACCTGTTGAAAGTAATCCAGTGGTTTCATCTTCTATTTTTATTTGCATGGTTTGTCAAGAAACCGAAGAATTCATAAACAAAAACCCTAAAATCTAAAGTTTGGCCAGCCTCAGTTAGAGGAAAACCACTTTTAAAAATATTGCACTGCTTCCACCTTGTGGTCAAAGTCAATTTTCTTGTTGTTTGCATCACAAAAAGTTTTATTATGACTGCAATTTTAATGCAGTGCAACATGCAAGTTGATTACAATTAGAACAATACATTTTTATTACAAACAATTACTTATTTGTGCCTTTTTCTTTTCAAAGAAGAAGAACTAGGGGAACGAGGGGAAACCCATCCCAGCAGACAATGTCCATGGAACACCCTGGACTGATCACCATTTCATCACCAAGTCAACACAGAGACACATAAGACAAATATACATGCACACACATTTGAAGACAGATGCATTACAATCATCAGTAAACCCAACACATGTTTTTTATTGTGGGATGAAAAACCTGTGGATGTTCAGGGAAAACCATAGACTCTATATAAAAACAAATGACACACATGAAGTAATGATATTCCATTCTGGGGTGCAGCCACGTTGTAATTTTGAAGCCAAAATAGAAAGTTTCTTCTCTAAATGAATTAGAAAAATTTAATTTTGTACATGTGGCAACAAGGTAAAGACTCTGAGAATTAACAGTCAGCACCTGGAAAAAAAGCTTGAGGTTTATTTTTTATTTATTTGTACAGGGAAATGTTCCACTTGGTTTTCTGAAGGACAGGGATCTAATCCTTATCCCTGGTCCTTTCACTTGGAGAAGCTTGTTTTGTTTGGACTTCAGTTTCTATATTATATTTTTGTCTCAGAGTCTATGGGGGCACTGGCAAAGTCTACATAAGAAGGGCCTAAGTAATCTGAGATTTGAATTTAAGACCTTCTTTCCATGAAGTGATAAATCTAAGCACAACACCAACATGCTGCCCATCAAGCCATTCCTTCTTGATGATAATATGTACATATCCCACACTTAAAATTATACTTTGAATCATTTTTGTTTGTTTTAAAAGGTTACCTATTGGTGCATATGCATAGTCTCAAAAATGTTTGTTACAGTGCTGAGCAAAATGTTATTAACAGGAAAACTATAAACATTTACAAAAGGAATGAACTAGTACAATGTTACAGTAACACGTCAGGAAACATTAAGAGCAATATGTGTACAATTGTGAAGAAGAAAGCAGATCCATCACTGTTACATTTTGTTTCGACACCCACATAAACATACCCTTTGCAATCTTAAATACTATCAGCTGTCTTATAACAGCCTAAAACAATATATTAACACATTAAAATTCACTCAAAAGGCAATAAAATCTTTTCTATCGATAATGAAATATTTCCAAGAAACTTTGTACAGCAGAACTTAAGGAAAAGAAAATACCCCTTCTCTTTTAATTTTCCCATTTTAAACAGCTTTTTGTTGTTGTTCCAGACATGATCAACTACAGGGTTATTTTGAGTGCAAGCTGAACATTTCTTCCTCCCAGCAGTGGTATTTCAAACCAGGGCTCAAAGTGAACACTCATTTGCCAACACAAACATGTACTGATGCCTGGTGTGTTCCCTATTTGTACTGAGAAAGAAAGAAGTGTACTAACATGTATTTATGACTTTAGCTCATGTTATTGTGAGAAACATGTCAAAAAAGAAAAGAAGCAGCTGCATGTTCTAATTTTAGGTAAGTTACTTTGTTTCAGCATCATGTGGCTGAAATTACGAGCATTTAAAAACATCTCACTGGTCTTCTTAGTACACACGCCTCATGCAGACCGTGGCAGGAAAAAGATGGCCTTTTGACCTTGGTGGGTGTCCGGTCCCAGTTTGGACTGGCCATTCCTTTTCAAAGCAACATACCAGTAGTACTTCTGAGAGCGATAAGTGTTGTAGTTGTTCTCTTCTATCTTCTCAAAGAAGTAGCACTCATCATTCAGAGCTTGCTGGAACAAGTAAGAAGCACAAAGAGCAGAAGTTTAGTCAAGACTGAATAGAGATCCACCTGCTGCAATTAACTAAATCTTAATCAATAACTTTAAACTCCTCAATATGCAATAAGTCCCTTTAACTATTATCTATTCACAGGGATTTCAAAAATATCTATATTTGTTTATACTATGAGTTCCACTGTTGTGAAGCTGTGGAAGATAATCAAAGCTATTAATAGCTTTAATAGAAAAAATACATTAATACCTAGAATTAAAAACGAAGTTTGCCAACCTGTGTCGAAGGTGTGAAGCAAGTGTATATTATGATCTTTGAGTTTAAAATTAAAAAACAAAATGTAGTCTGAGAGTGCAGAACTCACTGATCCATAGAGTTGCCCACTTTTGTTCATTGCCAGGTATCGTCCTGTCATCTCACCTTTGATGACCACCACTCCCACACACACAGCAGTCAGCCGCAGGATTTCTGCAGCATGCAACATCACACTGCCATGTGACTTTTGTTACTATTTCAAGGTTAAATTTGAAGACAAACTTCTACATTGTAACAACTGTTTTCTAAAATTTCTAAAATATAGTATTTTAGTCATCACTTGGCATCCAAATGAGTACAGAAGGTAAGAATTCTTGATTAAATGCCCATTTTTCTAAGCAGCTTTACCAGAAGTGCTTAGTTTAAATACCAAGCTCAAAAGCAATATTTTACCAATATTTCATTGTTCTTATTTAAGAGCTCAAATATTTTTGGTTAGTTCAGGTTTCATCCCAGTCCAGTATTTTACTTTGATTTTTATGGTCATTTTAACAGCCATAAAAATTCCAAGTAACTTTCCGTTAGGTTGTTGCATGTACTTGTTACAATTAACTTGTGAGCCATCTGTGACTCTTAGCCACAATCACAAATCAAAGTCAGAGATAACAATTTTATTTGTCCTCACCATAGGGGTCATTTTCCTGTCTCCCACCGCTCACTGTCCCATCTGAGAAAATCTTAAGGTGATATCCTCCATTCGAGCTGTAAAGCCTGACTAGTGAGCGCTGAGCCGGCTTTGACAGTTCCAGAGCTGCTGGGCTGAAAGGCAACACTGTGACATCTCCTTCAGACATCCCAGAGTGAGATGTAGATAAAGCAGAGTGATGTCGCTGGACCTGTAAAGGCAGTGGAGATTCACTCTTGTCATCATCCATGCTACCTGGACTGTGTCAGAGACGTGAGGGGAGGAATGAAGAAGAGGAGGACCACATCTCCTTTGTTGTAAGATTACGTAAAATGCCCTCCTTTCCCAGCCTCCCTCTATTGGCTGTTTCAGATGCACAGCGATAAAGTCAACCAAGGGTCAGAACCGGAGGAAGTCCAAACAAAGCAGCACAGCAACATGACAGAACATGTTCTTTTGAGTAAGCGTCACTTTGACCATGTGGTTGTGGAAATAATTCCCAGATGATAGTGATGTAATTCTTTGCCTGAAATCGGTGCAAGGCCAGACGGCAAAATAAACAGCACATGAGATAACAGAGAAAGTTTTCAGATTCTAAGAGTTTAACAAATTAGATTCAATGCAATGGTTTGTAATCCACTGAAGAAACACAGAAAACACTTTTTCTTACCAAGGATAGAAGCTAAGTGTCTCATTAACATTCATTCTACATCATAACAGTTAAATCAAGCAGTAAGACTTGAAGCAATAATATCCAGCCAGCATTTTATTATTTATCTGCATTATTTCTCTGACTGTGTGTTTCCTCAAATGTTTACCTCAGTACCCATCCTGGAGAGGAAAGATCCCATAAAGTCTGCCCTCTTAAATGGAAAAAGCAGTTGTGGATCCAGCAATGTTACTGTAACAGCTCTGGTCTTTATCATTTGCAAGCAGCGGGCCTTCTGCGACTGAGCCAATTCATCCCACATGTGGAATGTCTTGGATGAAACAAAAGGGAAAGAAGATCGGAAGACAGAAAACACAAGCCACAAGGAATTTAAAGCCTAACCAGCTACCCAATAACAATCTGGTTTTTCTGGGAACATCATCTGGGAAAGAAGGTTACAGGATGTGAGGAAATATCTGATGGCAGACTGAGACCTTTGTACAGGCTAGCAGGTGGAAATGACATCAAAAGTCCAACACGTGACTGAGGTTGAGAGCAGATATGTGGGAGAAGAGAGTCAATCCATGTGTATTTTGGAAAGGGTGGGGGTGGTGGGGACTGGATTAGCTGAAGAAGATGTTTGGCTAAAACTGGAGAAAAGTTCAAAATGTAGGTCAGTGTGGGCCAAAGAGACCTGGATTTAATGTTTTTACCTTTAATATTGGTCTTTAAAAGGCCAGAAATGCCCCTTAGAGTGTTCAAATTGATATAAAGTACAAATTTGTACCATTTCGACTGCACCTGCAACCCTGGCCAAGGCTGGTTAATCTCCATTTTATTAAAGCCTGTGTAAAGTAACAACAAATGTGTGTTCTGAGTTTGTCACTGCACACTGCACAGGAATATTAGTTATTAGTCATCCAGCCAAATTTGAATGATTAAAAACACTGCGAAGCATATGAAATTTGGTTACAAAACAATGAAAAAAGGATCAGTTTTCTCTGCTCTGAGACGCTGGGGGCGTGTCCGCTGCAGGCGCTGAATCCTGTCTGTCTCATTCTCTAGCAGCACCTCCTTCTCTTCCCCACATCACTGCATTTCCTCCGTTTCTGAGTTCCGGATGGTTCGTTAAGTTTGAGGTTCTACCCACATGTAAAACTGCGCATCACTGCTTTTTGAGGAGTTGAAATATTTCCACTAAAAAGGAGATAAGGGATCTCCGGGGTGCTGGTGGAGCAGTGTATGGTAAGGGTTTCAAGAAACACACCTTTCTAGACCCACCCATAAAATCCTGAAACAGAAAACTCTTGAAACGCAATTTGAAGGCTAGCTCCACAATTCAGTTTTTAATTGTTGGGAGCTTTTTCACATGTTTAGAACAGTACATTTATTGTGTTTATAATGTGGTTCGAAGAAAATAGCAGAATTCCCTTTACACGGTCTTTAAGTTTCATCCATCATTTTCAATATTATGTTTCAGAATGTTGGTTTAAGACTTCAAAACATGGTGTAATTTTACAGTTTTAGTGGAACAACTTCATAAGGTACAAAAAGGGACCTGGACTACAGGGTACACCCCCAGCGACAAGAAGGGTACAAATTCTTGTCGCTGGGGGTGTACCCTGTAGTCCAGGTACATTTTTGTACCTTATGAAGTTGTTCCACTAAAACAGTAAAATTACACCATGTTTTGAAGTCTAAAACCAACATGTAAACCATAATATTAAAAATGATGGAAGAAACTTAATAAAATGGAGATTAACCAGCCTTGGCCAGGGTTGCAACGACAGTTGAAATGGTACAAATTTGTACTTTATATCAATTTGAACACTCAAAGGGGCATTTCTGACCTTTTAAAGACCAATATTGTACTTTTAAGGGAACATTTTAAAACATTTTACCTATAGGTACAAAAATGTTCTTGTCTCATACCTCTATTTCTGAGAGTGTTGGTTCTCTGTGGAATTTTGTACAATGAGGTTTTAATCAAAACATAGTTTTTTAAGAAGACAGCGCATGATATTCAAAACTTAATGTATGGCTCACTGTCTTCAAAGCACCAGCAGATGATTGCTTCCCAGTTGGATTGTCAAAATTTGTTCAAGCTAATGTTACATGTGGATAAACTAACCGGGGTCAGGGGTCTGTTCCAGAAAGCTTGGTCAACTTACCATTAGCTAAACACTGAACTCATGGTTAATCAACCAAGAACAACCTGCTTAGCCTGAGTATGTCGGTTCCAGAACACCTGATAAGAATCTGGTTAATCAACCTACTCCTACTCCTTGTTAACCAAATTCATAAAGACCCTCTCAATGGATCACCTTAGACATATATTGACTCCTTGTTTAATCAGATGCAATCCGTCTGGAGCCAGAAGAGCTCTGTACTAAGTCAAGATGAAACACATTACGAACCGTGTTACTTAAAAAAACTAATTCCTTGAATTATGCAAAAAAGTTTTACTTGGCAACTACAGTGATCCTTTTTCAACACATGATCTATCAGCACCACGGATCGAAACTCGGCACTCTGCACAAGAGGTAAGCAGACTCCCACTAGACAACAGTAACCAGCTTACCAGCCATGCTACCCAGCCTCCATCTACTCATGTGTTTGTTTGTGTGTGTCTAGTCACGTTATTTGGTTTATCGATTTATAGTAACGCAATGCATTTTATGTTCTCTAATGATAACGGTGTTTTAACACTGGAAATTGCAATTAATTAGATTATTCCATTTAAAGTAATAGCATTATTCCAAACACTGCACAGGATCATCATCAAAAGAGCACGCCATTCTCTAAACCCTCTCTGCAATAAACCTAACATAACCTGCTCCCGAGCAGAGATTAAGTTGCTATGGTTACTAACATAACTTAAAAGATACTTCTGTCTTTGGAACCAAAAATTGAGGTTATCTACAAACCCTTAAACTTATCCGGTTATGCACATAACATGCTTTCTGGAACGGACCCCAGAATATCAGCTTTGGATGTTACTCTGCATTCTGTGATTAAGAGAAAATATCCAAATATCTTGAAACTTCTTTCTAAGCTTTCTAAAAACATTTATTTACATGGGACTTGATATGCAGAGAGTATGATTCTGTCAGCTGGACACAGCAGTGGACAGCCAGAATCCTATAAACTTGTGAGTAGTCGACATTAAAAAAGCTCATATCTTGGTACCTGGGACATTTTAGGTCTTTTGAGCTTGTGGAGACCATCTAAACACAGACTAACCATCATCTTCTATTGTTGCATACACAGTGGAAGGCATCTGATGGCCCCGAAAGAGTGCCTGCTCCATTGATGTTTGACAGAGGGGAAAACTGATTGTTTTTCATAAACACTGTTAACCCTATAAACCCTATATTAAATCATCATTATCATATGGATGAATGCATTATACTCATTTTTTTTATTACAATTAAACCGTAAAGACGGCCAACATAATAAATGTGATACAAAAAATCTATTATAAATAACATGATACAGCAAAAAACGTTTGTGAATTTTGTTCTAAGGCTTTGTAAACGTCTCAGTTCCAAATAATCAGAATTTTCTGGCTATTTTTTAATAAGCTGGGTCTTACAGGGTTAATCACTAATGTATAATCACTGTTGTTCTCACACTCTCTATTTTTCTCCATTCAAATATGATATCCATATTTTTGTACTCATTAACCAGCAGGAACCCACAACAAAACGTGATCAGAGGTTGAGGCATGACTCTGCTCCCAAACCAAACACGTCAACTTCATTTCACATGTTTAGATGTGTTTTGTTCCAAGTCTTTACATTTTCTCATGTTAATAATTGAGATTTATTTATTCTTATTAAATCTTTTTGGTTTTTGTTTTGTTTTGGAGGGGGCTTTTAGTCACCTAACCTTTTTTCCTGTTTTATTTATTTTTTTATTTTTGAACAGGTTGGATTGTTGCTGTTGGTGAGAATTTCCCAGGAATGTTTTGCAATGTGGTTCTTCCTGAAGTACCTGAGTTGGCTACACAGTTGAAACACTGTCTTTGTGACCATCTTCAACTAAAAGGAAGCTCAGAAATCCCTCAAAAATAAACTCATTCAGTGAATTCAGAAAATTAGCTAAATTGGAGATACCTGGCTTGAAGTAGTTCTTTTTTGTTGTTGTTGTTTTGTGGCTGTTTTTCTCAGATTCAGATCATTTTGAATTTAGAGTTTAGTTTTTGTTTTACTGTATAGAGACTTGAATTTAGAAAAACTACTTTCTTACTTATAGTTTAATACCTTATGTAACACTTAAATCATGTGTGGAAATTGAAAATAATGGTATCTAAATGTCTTACACCAGTGAAACACTGGGGTAGTAGATGTTGTTCATCAGGGTCTATGCTTCTTAGCCTGTTATTCCTCTCAGGTTCCTTAAACTGCACTCTGTTGTTCATAAAGTGGTAGCGTATGGACCATTGAGCGGTATGTCAACCTGTGTTTTACTTCTTTAGGTGGGATTTATGGTCTATATTTTGGACAATTGGATTGCAGAACAACTCAACACCCTCAAGTTCCTGTTTCCTTGTCAACAGAGACTTGACAGATGTTTGTAAAATGAAAAATAAATACATTTTAAAGGTGAAGGTTGTATTTGAAATGAGTTATATTAGATTGGACTATATTAGTCATAATTAATCACTTCAAGTTGCATTGTCAACATGCACAAGTTTTTAAACTGCTTTGTTTTAGTTAATGTTGTATAAAAATATACTTCGTACAACGTAAAGAATATTTGCACCCAAAAGCCTCTGACATATGTAAATTCAGTGCTATTACTGTAAATGTTGAATCTTAAACCATTGCAACTTACAATGTAGGTAGAAAAGGTCAAAATTAGAAAAAAGTTGCACAGTAAAATTTAAAGTTACTGTAACTCAAAATTAAAGGTTGGATACAGAACACAAACACCCTAGTGACCTCTAGTCTGTGTATGTTGTAGTTGCAACAACATAACAAGGTTTCCAGCCATCTGGATGCCAGATTAGGCATTTTCACGTGTGTTTTGATGCCGTGAAAATTTTTCATTTCAGTCAATCTATTCTAGCTTCACCTAAACTCACACTGATTTTTGTTCCTCTCTGGTCGTTCCTCTTCTGAGAAGGATAACAAAATTGCCGGGGCTCTGAAGCAGCTGCTTGACTTGCTGACTCCGCCATTTCACACACCAGCCTCGGACTATGTACCATATTAGGCAACCTGCAATGTTGCCTCTATTGACTGGTAGATGTAAACATAATTCCAATGACGTGCCATCAAAATCAATATTTTATTATATTTAAATTCAAATAGAATTTTAAAAGGAAATAGTGTACTTTTATTCTGTACCCCTTTAAATGCCACGTGGAAGTTTTTTATTTTTAAATATATCTTTTTATGAAATAGTTCCATATTCAACCTTTAAGTTAAAAAGAGTCAGGATTAAAAGTGTCAGGTCTTGGGTTTTGTTTTGTTTCTTAATTATGTCTTGTAGATCTTTTCTCCAGAGTTATCTGTGATTTTGTGTTTGGTCGTTTCTTAGCTCCTCATGTTCCCATGTCAGTCAGGTGTTTTGTTATTCTCTGTCATTTAGTTCAGCGTTTATTTTGCCCCAGTCCTGTTTCCTGTTTTGCTTTCATTTTTGTACCGTCTGTACTTCCTGTTTTTCCCGAAGTGTAGGTCCCTTGATTGTGTCATGTCATTTCCTTTGTTCATTCCATCCACTCTCCAGGTGTGTCTCGTTGACATGATTAGTTTAGTGGTCTTCATTTAGTATTTAAGTAGCATGTTGGTATTTATTTCTTTATGAGTTCATTTTGGTTTTCCTGTCGGGATGTCAGTGAATTATTTGTTTATGTTTAGGACTTACTCATAATTATGACTTAGTATCTAATAATTATGACTTAGTATCTCATAATTATGACTTAATATCTCATAATTATGGCTGACTATCTCACAATTATGACTTAGTATCTCATAATTAGGACTTAGCTATCTCATAATTATGAGTTACGTTTTTTCTTTTTTTTTTCTTCAGAGTGGCAGGAATAGGCTTCCATAGATGTTGAGTGAACTCAAAAGCAAAACTTAAAATATTAAGTTTAATTGCCTAAACAAAAATTTTGCTGAAATTTGTTGCCTTACAATTTTGAGTTCTGATAGCTTTTTTAAAGTGGAGGATCATGAGTGTTAGATTATGTCAATAAATAAAAAGGTCAAAGCATCTGAATGATGTGGTCTGAGACAGTTTATATTTACACTTTAGTGTCTATTACTTTGTGACAGCAAATCTGATTTAGGAATACATAGGAAGTGAAAAAATAAAGATGAACAGATTAGGACAGTAACAAGACAGATTATCTGATTAATTTATTAAATCAGCTTTTTTAAAAATCTGTTTCATTTATAATCATTGTTATATCACGTACAAAATAACAAGTTTTTAAATCTAATTGATCACCTACCTGTGAGACAGTTGGCAGCACCCTTGATGAGCCAGCATGTCCCCTTTTTCTTCTCGTTACTGAATTTTATTAAAACAAGCTTGTTGTGACAAATTCCTTTCCGTTTTCTTGTCTGGAGAAGTGTCTGGTGAAATCTCTCCTTCCTTACCTCACCACCCCTCTAACAGCATCACATGAATCATTTTAACATGCTGATGTCAGGACTAAAATTACCATCCAGTTTCAGGAAGAGAGGCAGAGAAAGAGTGACGTAAGTCTCCAGACACTGTGATCAAACTAGAACCTGGAAATAAATGGCACTGAGCAGCACATTTAACCTCATGTAAAAAATAAAACAATAATCTTCTCAGAATCTCAGGAAACTGGCCATGCTTTCTTCTTGGATTTCATCTTGCAGGGGTATTAAACCCATTAGATCAGAACAGGCTAAAAAGATCTGGTTCACAAACAGTAAAAGTAAAATCCGGCCTCAAAAATAACAATGCAGGGACACATAGAATCATTGTGTGCTTCTATGATCCAGATTTTTAAGTTGAGTGTCAATCAAATAAAAATAAACAATAATATCTGTGGAGATAGTTTCTGTGTTTAAATTGGGTGAGATTCTGAATCTCAGTATTATTGGATGAATTCTTCAGTACTGGTACTATTTTGTACTATTGAATCGAATCCTTTTTTATTGCTAAAACTGATCTTCTGCAACTAAGATGACTTTTAGAATCTTTTTGAGAAAATATACAGCATTTCCTGATGTGCTTGTTTTTACTTTCTTTCAAAATAGTATTTTACTTTTGTTTACCAGGAGGTGGCAGCATCATTTTATTTATCCAAAATGCACCACAGAAAATCACCAATAAAATGGCAAAAAGTGGGAAATGCCAGTGCAGGCGCGATGGATTTTATTGATTTATTGATCCATCTTGGGGAAAAGGGAAATTCATTCTCTACATGTGACCCAAGCGGGCAGAGGGCTGCCTTTGTTATGGCGTCTGGGGGTCAGATTGGGGTATCTTGCCTGGGGATACTTTAACACATGGCTTGCTGGGACCAGGGATCGAACCACCAGAGTTTGAATCAGAGGACAACCTCCTTCCCCATTAGACCATGTTATTTGTGAAACATCCATCCAGCCATCCATCCATCCATTTTCACCGCTGCCAAGGAGGTAATATTTTAATCAGGGTCTGTCTGTCTGTCTGTCTGTTAGGAGGATAACTCAAAAATTAATTGATGGATTTTGATGAAATTTTCAAGAAAGTTCAGAAAGGACCCAAGGAAGAATCGATTCGATTTTGGGGGTGATCCGGATTTCCATCTGGATCCAGGAATTTCGTTCGTATCCTCAAAAGTATACGAACATAGTACTTTCTACAATATGTCCACTTGGCGGAGGTCTGCGCTCTCCGAGTGCTTTTCTAGTCTAAACCTGCTTTTTCCTTTCCAGGGTCGCGGGGGGCTGGTGCCGATCTCCAGCGGTCTCTGGGAGAGAGGTGGGGGACACCCTGGACAGGTCACCACTCCATCACTATTTGTAAAACAAAACTTTCATAATCAATGTTAGCTGAAAATTTTCAATTCTATTTACACTACAGTTACATTTACATGTTTTTTTAAAAGTAGATCTAAAAGGTTACATATTTCTGCAGCTTTGCAAACCAGTTGAATCGCTAAGACATAGATCACTTATATGCACTCTGTACTGACATAAAAGATAATATTTAAGGGGATATGAACTAATGGATATGAATTAATGGCTTCTTTATGGCCAAAACAGCTGGGACGGTGTAACAGCTTACCCAAAAATAATTTTCTTCTATATTCCAACATTTTTCATAGAGTTTTGTAGTTCAGGGTGTTAAAAGTACAATTTTATTTTGAAACAATTTCATTACTGCTGACCTCATTCTCATGCGGAAGTTAAGATTATATATGACATCTGATTTGACAAACCGATAAAATGCATAAAATTACTTTTAAACAACATCATGTAAAAAGATTTTTTACATGAAACAACAGATTTTAAAAAATACAAAAAAAAGTTTTCAATTTGAATTTACATTAAAAGAGATAAGACTGTTTATTGATAAAACTGTGGACATAAATATTTTTGTGTTATCAGTGATGGAAACCAGCAGCTGCATGTTCTAAATAAAAGCCAACATGTCTTGTACCTGATTACAAACTGGGTAGATCCGGTTCTTAAACCAGCATCCTGCATCTTTGACTTTATATGCAAACAACATGACTTCCTGTAAATGGCAACAGGGCCCACCACGCCACACCACGGCAGATGGAAAGGAAACAAGCATGCTGCTCTCTGCTGTGGGGAAGGAAGCAACGCTTCTAAATCTGAACAGTTCTCATAGATAAAACACAACCAAAAAATGCACATGTTAATGACACACGTGCATTCAGAATAAGTGATTGATGTGAGGTAACATTGCTGAGGGCTGAACTGGGGGTTTTATTTGTCCCTCTAAGGTCAAGACAGTGGATCGTAAAAACATTATGGAGAGATTTTATTGTTGTATCTCTTCAAAAGGAACAAAAGAAAAAACAGTGTTTACATAGACCTCCTCCGATTCTTTCTATTTTCTAGACCAGAATAGCCAGCAGCACTAGTTTTTACTTCATCACTTATTAAACTCTGGTTTTTGGGGGATAAGATGAATCAATCTTTGCTTTCATTGTGTCTAAATAGTTTTTGGCTTCTCTTGTCTTGGCTTTTCAACAGCTGTAATCCAACTATTTTCAAATATATTTGAAAAAAAAAAAGGAATTGATATGGTTAAAAACTAAATTAATGACAACAAATAGACCTAAACACTTTTTTAGAGTTCGGCAGTGTAACAAATGTTATTTGTGCATTGTGCATCTGTAAAATAGAGAACGTGAAGAATTTTTAAAAAATAAGATATGCTTAGATCCAAATACAAAGTTGTTTTCTAAATAGTTTTCCCGAATATCCATTACCGTAAAACACATTGCAGTCCCGCATTAGAACAAAGGACTGTGGTGGATTTGTTGGCGGTGGAGTTTTGGGAAGAATTCACAGAAATTCCCCGCGCTGGTTAAAATTACGTCACGATCTCCTCCCACTTTACCCCAGTCCTGCTAAAGATCGTCTATGTTTCACATTCAGAAACCTCTAAAAATGGTTTGCCTGTGTAAAATTTGTTATCAATTTTTAAACTTGCGAAAGTGGAATAAAAAACAACCAGCACATACATTCAGGGAAATGCTTCTTGACAAACAGGTTTTACTTTATTGAAAGTTAATCATTGCTTTAAGGAAAGGTTTGTCTTTATTCCATGGGAGGTTTTTTAATTAAACAAAACGGTATTCTGTGCTTATGAACCAAACCTGTCAATACATATTGTTTGAAAGTGTCACTTTTATTTTGGAGCTGGCCTATTGTCCTTTTTCTAAAAACTGTAACAAAAATAAAGCAATCAGTAATGACTAACCAGAGCTAAAATATATTTCACATGACCAGAAACTCTTTAGCACAAACATATTCTCAAACGTGATCAAAGTAAGCCTTCTTCTCTTTCGTTTCAGCTTTGGATTACCTCAAGTGCACCCACCCCAAGCGCTTCAGTTTGTGAATGCCATTGGTCAAGGCCGATGTCAATCACAAGATTATCTGTTTTGGAGTAGTCCGTGGCGACGCTATGCAGAGCCGTGCAGAGGAACTAGTTCTTTAAAGCCGCCCAGGCGTAGCGCGGCACTGCGAGCTGAGTTTGTGTTTTTCGCTGCCTCCATCCTTCTTCACCTTCTGTTTGAGTCTATCCGGTGAGGAATGGCTTGTTCGAAAGGAATGCAGCACCGTTTTACCTGAGCAAGTGGATATATTTTCTTTAGCGCTTATCTGCAGTGACCTGTTATTTTTTTTATTGGATACGTGTCGTGTTCCTTCTTTTTAGCCTATATGAGAAACAAGAGAACTGCTGCTTGTATTTGAAACAGAACACGGGGTTATATAGGTAGAAATGTATTTTTGGTAACATCTTCGCTTTGTTGTTCTCGTGTTCTAGTTGTGTTCACATCACTCGGCAGCAGCAGTAGTAGTTAGTGGCATCGGGAGTCTCTCACCTCCTCTGCTGCACCCCCCCCCCCTCTTCGCCTGTTTTTACCGGGTTGTCCTGCTTGTTTCTTTGAGCTGGTAGTGAAGGAGGAGAGGAAGAAGATGGGACTACCTGCTCTGGAGTTCAGTGACTGCTATCTAGACAGCCCACAGTTCAGGGAAAGGCTAAAGTCTCACGAACTGGAGCTGGACAAAACCAACAAGTTCATCAAGGAGTTGATTAAAGACGGAAAGGCGCTGATCCAGGCTTTGAAGAGTAAGTATAAAGGTAGACAGGTATTAGGAAATCAGCCATCATTCGTGCTGCCAAAACAAAAACAACAGGTTTGATGACAAACTGAGACTTTAAGTCGAGATGCCTGCAGGTGTATTGGTGAAAAAAGGAATGTGTGAGTGGTGTTGTGTGTTAATAAGACGCATAACAAGAATAGTTGGATGTGGGTGAGTTTGATTGTGCTGTGCAGGGTGTCCTCTCAGTCTGTCAACACATTTGTCACCATCAGCTTACATTTCTGGAATATTTATCTGATGAATCTTTATTGAAGTTAAAACATTGTTAACGTCAACATTAACATCAACACTGTTAACAGCTGTGCTTCTGTTTTATGGATAATAAAAGTTAAATTGTCAGGTGCTTTAAGGAGAGACCTGTCCCAAATTACTTTAAGGGAATGATGTTTTTTATAATAGTTATGCAAACTGGGATAATATCAGTGGATTGTATCTACTGTAGGGGTTTTGCATAATACATGTAACTCTTGTTTTAATAATCATGAAGGAAGTTTGAAATCAAAAGTAGCTTTGCCACATTTGTGTGTATTCTAATAATAGAGAGATTTCATGGAAGAAATGAACCTAAACAGAATTTTTTGCTCAGGGTAAAGTAATTTGAATATAAACAAATGTTCTATATTTAAATGGTGATCATAGAAACGCACACTAGGTGACTCGAGTTTCATTATATCTTCTATAAAAGAGGTTTTAGCGCTAAAAAACAACATGATAACATACATAGAGAATGATACAGTGTTTACACTCTTTACAAGGGTCTTGCAACTGTCATCTTAAATGTGATGAAGACAGGTTTCCTTATGGGACTGTGAATTTGATTTTATCTTTCGATGCTGATCCACTTTTGAGCAAAATGTTCATGCAAGTTGTGATTAACTGGTGCTGGTTATGAAAGCTCATCACTGCCAATAGAAATGTTGGGTGTTATTACAGTTAGTCGAGCCATTTTCAATATAATTTGTAATAATTCTGTTTTTCATGGGCTCCATAAACACTTGACTTCACCTTGGGTCCATTTTTCTTTGTTTTCTTGGAGTTTAGGTGTTAATATTAAGTGATATTTTGCTTCTATAAGCTAATTTGTTAATTGGTTGGGTATTTGAATAATTTAAAAAATGAAATGGTACAACTATTTACTGTGTTTTAGATGTTAAAGCTGCTATACTTAATTTGCATAACAAATTAGCTTAACATATTTGGAGCATGAAGAAAAATATGTTGTGAAGATTAAAAAAGACAAAAAAAAATTAAGTGGTTCTCCCATATTTGTCTAAAAACATCAACCAATCAAATGGTTCGGTCCGAAAGGAATGATTGGACAGTCTCTCCAGCCATATAGACTTCAGCATTTATTTGGCTTCTGTTCGCCTAAAAAACTGAGACATATTACCGCAGCACACCACTGCTAGGAGTGTTTGCCACTCTACCATGTCACAGCAGGAGAAACAGCTGCCGGCTGGTTCCGCGTCAGGTTCAGGACAAAGAAACAATTAATGTCAGTTGTTTGTTGTTATATTGTTTTCACTTACTGGGGATTCTGCTGTGTTACGGTACTTGAATGAACTGAGGACCAGTGTCTTGCACTCGATCGTCTGCGGGGGCTATGTGTGTTTCCAAACCTGGGGGGCGTGGCTTAGGAATTCTACCCGACGGAAGGGGCTGAGAGTTCTGTGACTTTGTTGACAGTCTAAGCTAGGCAATCTGAAATCAGTGATATCAGCTTTAAGTCAGTTATATAAACATAATAAGTTTTCACTTCCATCATTTGAGGTACAGTAAATGCCGCATGGTGTGAAGTTTAAAACAGAAGATGAATGCAACTGAATTTCTTTTACTCTGAGATCAAATGAGACATACTTCTCTACTGCAGAGTCAGACTGCTCACAAAGGTAATTTGGTTTGTACATAAAAACTAATGCATACATGCATTTATTTATTGTCTGTTTTGGGTTGTCCTGTTGGTCCAGATGTCACCGTCCTGACTGGCAGAAAATATTTTTATTAACGTCTGGATTTTCGTAGCTGGTATTATTTTCACTTTGTGAGTGTGTGTTTTTTAAGATAAAATTCGCTGCTGGTGACATATGCTGTTGCAGACATTACCACAATGCTGCTCTGCTGGTCAGTGTGTGGTCACATCTGGATGTGCAAGATGTAGATGCAAAACTTAAGTTGAAATACTGACTAATAATTGTGGAAATGTTTTGAAATCTTGACTCTTTTACTCCCTGGATTTGGAATCACTGGAACATTTGGAACTCCTGAAACGGTGTGTGGCTTTTGATTAGTGACTTTTCTTAGAACCACTAATAAGATTAAGCTTTCAAACCCTATAGACGAACTGCACTACAAAAGCATTGTAACAGTCTTGGTTTGGGTTTTTACAAAGACTTTCGATTTAAAAGACACAAATATGTATAATGGATTTATAAGGATAGACAAAATAAAAGCATAATGGACAGACACGATGCCGGAATGTAGTCAGAAGGAAAACTGTAATAAAATATGATCTCTTATCCAACTCTAGAATAAAGGCAAAGATTGGTAACAATTCTTTCACATTCACCCCTGTGTTATTAACCCTTCTTTTCTTTCTGTTGGTAAATCTTGTAGATCCGGAGCGACCAAGTCGTTTCCAAAGCCGCCATAGTGTTTGACTCAACTTATCTCATATTATTGAATAATAAAAACAATGTGAGATAAAAATAATGAAGCATTTTTAAAATACTTAAATGATTTGGTGAGAGAAGAACGTCCAAAAACACAGAGACCAGAAATTGGCAGCTTCTATGTAAAATCATGAAGAATTTTGCCAAAATGGACTGAATCATAACGTAATGTGAGATTCAGAAAAAAAACAATGTGAGTTACAACAACAAATTTTAACGATCTTGTCTTGTACACGCCTTCATTTGTCAATTAAAGTAAACTAATGAGCTTTTGTTTCACACTCTCAGGTCAGTTGGTGCACGTGTGTTGACATTATGTCTAAAGGTAAGCAGTCGCAACATAGGACAAGTCAAAGCTTCTAATGAGATGGTCCTAAGTTAGGGGGGGATGTATCCAAAATCCCTTCTAGCATTGCAAAAGATTTTGCCTCAAGGATAGTGTTGCAACTTGTCTAAAAAGTACAAAAGAAGTTGTGAACTTCACTCTAGTTGTGTTCTGTTGAACAGAAATAAAACTCCAATATGACATCATATTGAGCTGTTTTTCTGGAGGGGTTAGCTGATTAGAATATACCCAAATTAGCCATTCTTGCATCCCCCAAAACCTGCATTCTGAAGTTCCCATGAACTCACTTTGACACTTAAATATTTTTGCAGACTAATCAAAATCTCCAAATGGCAACAACATACCATTATACTAGCAACCACCTTTAGCAGATGAACAGTTAGCTTTGCTAAAACGGCTAAAAATAACTTTAAGACAGACACCAAACTGATGGGGTTTAATAGTTAGGCTAATGTCTTACAGGTAATATTATTCATCACTGTGATAGAACAGTTTTGCCTTCCAGTTTATTCTGAACTTTTCACCCTGGAGAAGCATCAGCTGCAGCTGTAGCGCACCTTTAAATCAAACCTCCTTTTGCCTCAAAGCTATGGTCAGCTGACGAGCCACTATGAGAATAGTTATTCTTTTGGGAAACAGTTCAGTCTGAATTACTGAGGTCTCTTGCAGTACTGAATGAAACAGAGCAAACAGCAACTTTTTTTTTTAGATACAATTGTATCTGTGGAACTGTTCATGTTGTGTTGCAGTAAACACAGTAGAGACAGGATCCATGCTACAGCTTTCACACTTCATTCATCTCATACTGCATCACACATCATGTCTCAACTTTTTTTTAGTAAAATGATGCCTGAAAAGTCATCCTGTATATTTCTAGGCTATAGTGCTTTTCTAGTCTTATTGACCTTTCAAAGAGCTTTTAATAATAAACAATAATAATAATTTATACTGTTTATTGATCCCTCTTGGGGAAATTATGGCTCTGCATTTAGCCCATCCTCATCTGTGAGGAGCAGAGGGCAGCCATTTTGTATGGCTGCCCCTAGGCAGTTGCGGGTTCAGTATCTTGCCTGAGGATATTTTGACATGTACCCTGTTGGGATCCGAGATCGAACCCCGATCTCCCAATCAAAAAACAATCTGGTTCTTCATTAGGCTATGGCTGCCCCAAGTGTTGTAGTGTTTTACACGACAAGTTACATTCACCCATTCACACACACACTCTCACACACCAATATGTGAATCAGGGGCCTCCACAGTGTTCAGTGTCTCACCCAAGGACACTTTGACATGTGGAGGAGGGAAGCTTGGTCAAACTGACAACTTTCGGATTTTTTTTCTAATCCAGAATTTGTTGTTAATATCATCTGGCACTGTGGTAATAGTTTTTGAAAAAGGGGGGTGAATTTGAACAGTTCTGTTTGATTTTCTTGCTTCTTCTCTTCTTTAGCAAGTTGTTTTTACCATGCCATTACTCATAAGTGTGACTTTTCAAATGGAAGATGGTTTCACACATAAATCATCAGCATTGCATATGTGTAGTTTCATCCTGTTTGTGGGTGTTAAACTAATTTCCAATTACAGACGTGGTATGTACATGCTAGCGGCTGAAAGCGCACAGACTTCAGCAAAGCCTACAGAGCCGCAAAGTTCCACATGAAGAAATGTTCTTAAAACACTGACAGACATGACTGGCGAGTATATATGCAGGCAAACGAATGTTCACACTCGCACAGATACATACACAGATATGCATGTGTTGGGCAGATGTCATTTAAGGGCAGACCTAGGTAGTTATTATCAAAGCTGTAAAAACGTTTGGTTCTCTGCTTCACCTCAAACATGATGAGAGTTAATCAGACAAACATTCCCGAACTACCAGCTTCAGATTTATGGTATTTCAAGCTGCAGTGTTTATATGGTTTACATATCGTCAGTGCATCGTGACAAATATATGTGACTTTAGTCATTTGTTTTGAGACTTCCAATCAGTTTTTGAATTTTTCAGAGTGTCATCTTTACAAAGATGTGTTAAGAATTTATTGTTGTACAATAATGAAATGATGCTGACGGTGAACAGTATACATTTATGCAGAGCGCTACCAAAGCCCTTTTTATTAGTTGAGTTGTCTGCTAGTATTTAATTTTAAATGTTCAAGTTTTACGTACACGGACAGTATTTTGTGATAGTTTGGATACAGAGCATCATTTAGACAGGACAGCTGAGCAGTAACATTTTTCATGGTGTTTGATTGTCCTGATAGATTTAGCTGATTAAACTCTTGCAACCTTTACCCTGAGAAGAAATTGCCCTTTAGCAAACAAATGCAAAAGGCTGTCAGGTCCATTGTATCTGTAGTATTTGGGAGGCTTGTGATGTTTAGGTATGTGTGCTCTGTGTGTGTGTTGTACAGTTTAAAAGCAGTCCTCCTCCCATTAGCATCATCTTGATAATGGCCTTGTCCTCAACCTTTTACTTAACTTCAAACTGAACCTGGAAGTTCCCGTAGCAACCTGACAAACAAACTGAGAGCTTGTGTGTCAATAAACGTCCCTGAGAAGGAGGGAAGGAAATTCCCTACGATGCAGGATTGCACTGGATGTCTCTCATAGTCTTTCTTTTTTATTGTCTGTCCTTTGTTTTTCTGTAGCCACCCACAGTTCTGTTGGTGTGCTCCAAAAAGGGCCTGAGCAGTCATTCAGTGGCTAAGTAGTCAATTCTACTGATGGATGAGGGTCATACACACATACACACACACACACACACAAAACACCATAACTAATTCTTGAGTATGGCAGGAGTGAACCTTTTTTAAAGATGTGCAGAGCAATAAAGGAATTCATGCCGGGGGGGGGGGGGGGGGGG
>SSNP01000072.1:2152491-2186567 GCA_006937955.1 Pachypanchax playfairii
GGGGGGGGGGGGGGGGGGGGGGGGGGGGGGGGATGTAGAAAGAGGCTGTGTGAAAAAAGAAGTGAGGCTATTGGCTCCCCACAATGGCCTTATTTTCAAACTGTCTATAGAAGAAGTCTGAAAGAAATCTAGGTTATATATCTGAAGTGAAAGAAAATGGCAAAAGAACAGAAGCAAGACTTTGAGACAGAGAACTGAGAGATGTTGCTCAGTCACAAGAGATGATTGTGTTTCACCTCTGTCGCTCTGTACATATCCAGCATTAGGTGTGCACTGATCATACCTGATATTTTGTGGGGTTTTTAATGGTTTCTGCTGATTTGACACATGTGTTTGTGTGTATACATGTATGAGTGTGTTGCTGCTGCAGTGCATGCAGCACAGTGGGGGGTTGGGGATCCCACTCTTAGTACGTAGAATGAAGGAGAGGGAAATTAGGGCATGACTGTTAGCTCAGCTCTTTAGCGATTATTGTGTTGCTTTGTTCACTACAGATTTTCAGACAGACACACCCTGTGAGGATCTTTCCACTGGATCAAATTTGACTCGTTTATTTGACTGTTTTTATCCAGTAAAGGGAAGGAAAGCACACTGACATTGCCATGGAGAATTTTGTTTATTGACAGTGTTAAATGTTTTTCAGCAATTCATTTTATTTGATCATATATTTGATATATTAGTTTGACTAATGATGTACAGCTTGCAAGCATTTAGAAAAGCCTGAACACTTTATTAACTAAGGTTTTTCTTTTTTTGATGACTAAGTCAAAACCATCAATTGTTTTTTAAATTTAAAAAACTAGTTTGTTGACAAAGTATCAGACAAAATAATTCCAGAAGCTTTAGTTTCATTGTTGATGTTTTTAATATTTATTTCCATAATGATAGAAAAAGCTTAAAAAGAGAAAATTCTCACACTTAATAACTTCTAGATACACCTAATAATATTTTAGCTGTATGTTGGTAAAAGTTCTCACTCGTCCAAGTCACAGTAATCCTAGTTGGTAAAAAAAAAGATGCATTTTAGCTGTTAAAAAGCATTTGCATCTTGCCATAATTTGATATTTTTTATGACAATTCACTGGACCTAATTATAATTAATTAATTCATCTTTCCAGCTTTTCATCAGATTGCTGAACCATCTCGGTTAGTCGTCACTATTAGATTTTTCAGCCAACAGTTTTAAAATGTCACCTAATTATAAATGGATATAAAAACAAAAGTGTAACCTTATCTAACTTTATATAGAGAGTAAATTACGGCATAAACTCAGTCACTTTATTAGAAACACCCTGTTAGTTCAAATCTTTAGAGATTTTAGTCCAAGTCGACATGTTGTACTTTCAGAATGGCATTGCATGGTATGATATTGTGTGGTACGATATGATATGATGTACCATGTTATGTAATAGTATGGTATCTTGCATACTTTGGTTGTAACATGGGATTTTTTGAGCTACTGTTGCTTTTGTATTATCTTGGACCAGCCTGTCCATTGCTCTCTGACATCAGTAAGGCATTTTTCATCTGCACGACTGCCACTTATTGGATGTTTTCTTTTATTTGGTCCATTCTCTGTAAACCAAAAAATGGTTGTGTGGGAAAATGTCAATGGATCAGCAGCTTTTGTAATATTCAGACCTGTCTGCACCAACAATCATGCCTCTTTCAGAGTCATTAAAAACCTCTTTCTTCATCCTTCTGATGCTCAGTGTGAACTTCAGCACATGGTAGTCTTCACCTAGGTGCCTGCATGCTTTGAGTTGCTTCCATGTGATTGGCTTACGTTAACAAGCAATTGAACATGTACCTAATTAAATGGTCAATGAGTGTATACTGACATATAAAAGAAAACAGCTTTATAAAATGTTTGTTTACATTAGTAACATGTTCTGTATGCAGGTCAGATCTTCTCTAAATTATATGCTCTTTAAAAATCTGCATACAATCTCAAAAATGTACTTCCGAGATGACACATTGGCAGCAGATATAACGAGTTTATACGCTGATTAAAAACTGGTAAAGTTCTAAACAAACTCTTATTACATAAACTTTGATATGGTTTATCTGAGTCCAAACAGAATGAGGCCGATAAATATTTTAACAGGAACACACACCGTCCAGTGATTTCACAGAGACGGAAATGTTCTTTAAATATCTGAGTGTATTTAAAAACTGGATTAAAATCTCCCGAAGAATTGGGCTGAAATATTTCAGAATCATACAGAATTAAACTAAAGACAAGATTTTCTGCAATTTTTTACAAGACTCTTCTCACATGTTAATATTCCCAAGTGCAGCTCAAGAGTTTTATGCTCTTTTTATTCTGATGTTATTACATTTATGCAAAATGAAATATAAAGTAAGCATTTTCTTTTTTACAGAGCAGTGAGACAATTGAGCAAAGAACCTTGTTTTAGAAAAGGTGATCTCAGACTAATTTTGAGACCTTCACATAAGGAACTGAAACAGGAAGCATAAATGAAACCAGCTAATTTTCTCAAGGCATAGTTTTAAATAGACTCACACTGTTGGGTGCAGGTTATGATGTTAACATATATAAAACAGTCAAAATAGATATAAAGGGAAGTGAGATTATGAGCAGTTTGCTTAAACTTGAACTGTATGGGTTGCAGAACTAGTATTGCATAGCTTTCATAGAAAGACTCCTGGCACTTACAGTAAGCTGCTTGCTGAACTATAAACGGCAGCTTTACAGTTCCGATTCAGAACTTGAAGCCAACTTGTTTTGTGGACCTGCTTGACCCAACGCTGTGTGTTAAGGAACAGTTCTGATATAATAATAAATAACAATGCTTATAATATTTCATAAAAAGAAACTTGTAAAGTTCAGTTTTTACTAAGTAGCACTTACTAAAATGAAACCATAAACCTATGATGAAGCTCCATAAACGGATATGTCATGATGTGCCCATTAGGGCCTTTAATCAGTTTACATTTAAGGACAAGCAAATTGATGAATCTTGATGAGGAAGAAGAAAATTTATGGACTAAAAATCATTAAAGGTGCCCTGCCATCATAAAAGATATTATTATTGGTTTTGAGTGTCAAAATTCACAATAACTTCTCTGGGGAGCCACAGTCTCCTCCCCTTTCAGTCGGCCCATGGGCCCCCTGGACAAAAAAATAACGTGTCTTCACACAAAAATTAAAATAACTTTTGCCGCGTGTCGAAACTGATCGCTTTCTCGGCATCAAAACTTGTCTTTACAACTGACGAACATCATATGTTCGATCCATGGTGCATTTCACACTGGATCAGAAAATCACTTTTATCGCTCCATTGACTTCCATTCATTATTTTTTCATCCAGGGGACCCATGAACCGGAAGTAGAAGAGCGTGACTGTGGCTCCCCCTTTCGTTTTTTTTTCACTTAAATGAGACAGGTGCAGGAATAAGGAGAGTTTAAAAATTCTATTAGTGTGTGACGTTTCACTGATTTTTCTCATTAGTATTCATCAGCCTGTAGCCTGAGCTACTACCGCCCAGTATTTCTAATCTAATGCTGGAGAAAAGGGACAGCAAGGCCAATGTCGTTATTGATGTATTTCAAATATCTTGCACTCCTCTGTCTTTAATTTTCTAAATTACCAGAGTTGATATTTAAAGTGTATTTTTTTTCTCATGTCTGAATATACAGATGCAATACAATATGTAAAATACCCTGTGTAAAATAACACAAGACAGTGTTAATGAAAATTTATTGAACGTTTTTTCAGTGGTTTTGTTTACCACTTTGTGCAATAAAATTCTTGCAGGTTCTTTGATTATTGTCTTGATCTGACCATAGTCATGAAAAATGTTTATAATATATGAAGTTATTTTAAAATTTTTTGATTCTACATGTTTTTCCATTCATTGATGACACTACACATCCAAGTTTATTTATTGAAAAGCTGATAATAGAAATAAGTCTGTGCATTTTCTCTAAAATTACATTTCATATTTTTGTCTAAGATTTGATGGACAGATGGAAACAGCTGTCTTTTTTTTCTTACCCTGCAGGGCTGAGCTGTCAGACTGGAATCTATCTCTGTTAATGAACTAAAGAAACTCACAGCCTGCAGCATAGTAAGGGTGTGTGAAAGGTCTCTTTTCTGTTTTCCTTAACAGGAAACTTTAGGCCACTTCAGAACTCACTGTCCAAACCTGCAAAAGTTAAAACACAAAGGTTGGAACTCCGTTTTATTTTCACACTTTACCTGGAATCTTTGGAGAGCCACGCCTGTCTGCAAATGACATTTTGCTTTGATACTTTCAAAAAGGCAGCTTTGGCTTAATCCAAGCAAAATAATGCACAAGTGGTTGGCCCATGCATGTAAAACACAGACGTGCTGACACATGTTGTTGATAAAATAGCTATTTTCCATCTACATCAAAGCTCCCAGGATGAGTCATAACAAAAGAAGAGACCAAGGCTGGCGAGCGAATCAGAATGTGGCATGGTGTTTTAGGACTGAGTCTAGAGGTGATCGTACTTTATTTGATTAAGAAGACAACAGCTGAATATTTATTGAAAAGAATGTGGGTAGTCTATTTCAGAGCAGGAGCCTTGTTTCCAAGTTATTTTAGGCAGATTTGAACTTTGGGAAGTTTAGTGACCAATTTTAATATAGTGGATATGTGAAACTAAACAAATGCCCTACTTTGATATTGCACTGAAGGTCACAATTAACAGGCATATTTTGAATACTTCCATCTTAACAATGTCATCAATTTTCCAATTCAACCTTTCACAGAAGCTTCAGCAGAATTCAACTTAACAGAAAATATCACTTGAAATGTTTTTCCCTGTTCTTACACTAGCTACGTTTACCACACATCCCTCACGTTGTTCTGCTGGAGCTGACTCTCTAGCTTCCTCCTGTAGTCCTCCTTGCACTTCCTTGTTTGTGCTTTAAGTTGTTTTTGTGTTGTCTTTAATAACTCCCTCTCACCATCCCTGAAGGCTTTCTTTTTGATGTTCAGCAGCTTTTTCAGGTCTCTGGTGATCCAGGGTTTGTTATTGGGGAAGCACCTCACAGTTCTTGTTGGTACGATGCTGTCCACACAGAAGTTTATATAATCTGTCACACACTCAGTCATGGTGTTGATGTTGTCTCCATGAGGTTCACAGAGGACATTCCAGTCCGTAGCCTCGAAGCAACTTTTCAGAGCATCTTCAGCATCATTAGACCAGGTTTTGATGGACTTTGTGATCACTGGTTGCTGCTGAACGATGGGCTTGTAGGTGGAGGTGAGAAGAACCAGATTATGGTCAGATCTTCCTAAAGGTGGCAGGGCAGAGGAGCTGTATGTATTTTTAATATTTACATAAAATAAGTCCAACGTCTTATTTTCTCTGGTGGAGCAACTGACAAACTGTTGGAATGTTGGTAAAGCTGTAGAGAGGGAGACGTTGTTGAAGTCTCCAGAGATCGCCATAACTGAGTTTGGATGCTGTGTTTGTAGCCTTGCAACAACGGAGCTGATGACATCACAGGCAGTTTCTGGAGCGGTACCAGGTATTATATAAACCGCTACCATAATAACACAGGTAAACTCTCTGGGTAAATAATATGGACGGAAACTCACAGCTAACAGTTCGATGTCCCTCGTACAGATCTTCTCCTTCACGGTGACATGTCCAGGATGACACCAACGCTGGTTAACCAGCACTATGATTCCACCTCCCCTCAGCTTCCCGCTGAGTTGCTTACTGCGGTCTGCGCGGACCGTCATAAAGCCGTGTACAGACACGTTACTGTCCGGGATGTGTTGCAGCCACGTCTCGGTGAAACACATAAAACTGCATTCTCTGTACTCTTTCTGGGACCTGGTTAGCACCTCGAGCTCGTTCGTTTTGTTAGCTAGCGATCTGACGTTACCCATCACAACAGTTGGAAGAAACGGTTTAAATCTCCACGGCTTTTCTCTCTGCTTCACTCCTGCCCTGCGTCCTCTTCTCTTTCTCTTCAACTCCAGTGGGATTTGCTGTGTTATTTCACTGTTAATTTTGATTTGGGAGAGTTTTATCAGTTGGTCACGCTGATAAACAAGTCTTCCGTTGCCATGGAGACTCATCATAACAAAATCTGGAAACAGCTAAAAAGAGCCAAAAATATCCAAAAAACTCTCCCGTGCAGCACAGCCTCCGAACCGACGTAAAATCCTCTCAAACAAATTTGACAGCTGAAGTCTGTCAAAAGACGGCTGTAATTTAAAAAAAATCACGATTGCAAAGACAGAGCTACTACAATTTGCTGCCACCTCGCGGCGCATTCTAGAACCATGTAAATGTAAATGATAAAGCTTTATATATAAAGATAGACATTTGCTATCATCCAGTAGATATATATATCGTCATACTGCCCAGCCATAACTGCATGTGACTCTTATGTCACATCTGATGTGCTTAGAGCTCTGTCAATGTGAGGAATGATTGCGATCTGATTGATCTCTAAGTAGGCAAAACATTTGGAGAGACACATAGAAGTGGAAAAAAGAAGTGGAAACAGTCGGTACGAGATAACTGAAGTGAATAAATTTAAACAAGATCAAAACCTTCCTTGAGTATAAATTAGAAAATGATGACTGAATGTACTTGACATTCACATCAGTAAGCTGTAAGATATTATTTTCTGCTATCACTTCTTTTATATTTTGTTCAAGAAAAATCTGTCAGGAATAAAGATTTTTTAAAAATAATTACCTATGACAGTACATAAACGAATATTGTTGGGATTCTTAAGAACGTTTTAAGAACCTGTTTGTAGAAACATGAATTTGTAGCTTGTCTTTTCGGGATATTTTTGATTGTGGAGAGTTATTTCCAAATGAAGAATTATTTCTCTGAAAATTGAGCTTTGTGAACCACAGTGCATGGCCATACACATCAGCAAGCATCTTCACACAAGGTTCATTGTCACAGATTTATTCAATTTCCTGTTTTGATATTTATCATCAAGTGCTTCCTATACTTTCCTTCTCCTCTTCTTTTCTTTTTCATATGATACCCCATTTTCGCCCAGACCCTCGGCTTTGTTTCATTATCTATTAGGTTGTGTCTGTCTATAGATATTAGAACAGAAAAAGAGCTAGCAGAGAAACCTGAGCTGACTATTATTGGACATGATGCAGCAAATGAGGAAATGAGTGCATCTTAAATGAAGAGCAGATGCTTTCTTCTCCCCATCACTCTCTTGTTTCATTTTCTGAAACAGCAGCAAGACCCTATAATGCATTTTGCCAGTGGCTGTGTTATTTTTATAATAATAAGACATGAGTGACCCCCTGTTGTGGAGAAGTAATTACTCTGGGCATCATTCCAAGCTAACCATAGTAAACAAATAATGTTCTGATTGAGAAAAACTCGTAGCTGGTGGTGGGCGATATGAACCAAAATTCATACCTCGATATTTTTTATCTGAATCATGATATAGGATATACACTCACCGGCCACTTTATTAGGTACACCTGTCCAACTGCTCGTTAACACTTAATTTCTAATCAGCCAATCACATGGCGGCAACTCAGTGCATTTAGGCATGTACACATGGTCAAGACAATCTCCTGCAGTTCAAACCGAGCATCAGTATGGGGAAGAAAGGTGATTTGAGTGACTTTGAACGTGGCATGGTTGTTGGTGCCAGAATGGCTGGTCTGAGTATTTCAGAAACTGCTGATCTACTGGGATTTTCACGCACAACCATCTCTAGGGTTTACAGAGAAAGGTCCGAAAAAGAAAAAATATCCAGTGAGCGGCAGTTCTGTGGGCGGAAATGCCTTGTTGATGCCAGAGGTCAGAGGAGAATGGCCAGACTGGTTCGAGCTGATAGAAAGGCAACAGTGACTCAAATAACCACTCGTTACAACCAAGGTAGGCAGAAGAGCATCTCTGAACGCACAGTACGTCGAACTTTGAGGCAGATGGGCTACAGCAGCAGAAGACCACGCCGGGTGTCACTCCTTTCAGCTAAGAACAGGAAACTGAGGCTACAATTTGCACAAGCTCATCGAAATTGGACAATAGAAGATTGGAAAAACGTTGCCTGGTCTGATGAGTCTCGATTTCTGCTGCGACATTCGGATGGTAGTGTCAGAATTTGGCGTCAACAACATGAAAGCATGGATCCATCCTGCCTTGTATCAACGGTTCAGGCTGGTGGTGGTGGTGTAACGGTGTGGGGAATATTTTCTTGGCACTCTTTGGGCCCCTTGGTACCAATTGAGCATCGTTACAACGCCACAGCCTACCTGAGTATTGTTGCTGACCATGTCCATCCCTTTATGACCACAATGTACCCAACTTCTGATGGCTACTTTCAGCAGGATAATGCGCCATGTCATAAAGCTGGAATCATCTCGGACTGGTTTCTTGAACATGACAATGAGTTCACTGTACTCAAATGGCCTCCACAGTCACCAGATCTCAATCCAATAGAGCATCTTTGGGATGTGGTGGAATGGGAGATTCGCATCATAGATGTGCAGCCGACAAATCTGCGCCAACTGTGGGATGCCATCATGTCAATATGGACCAAACTCTCTGAGGAATGCTTCCAGCACCTTGTTGAATCTATGCCACGAAGAATTGAGGCAGTTCTGAAGGCAAAAGGGGGTCCAACCCGTTACTAGCATGGTGTACCTAATAAAGTGGCCGGTGAGTGTATATCTCAATTAAATTTTTTTTCAAGTAACCAAAGTACAATTCTAATTTACAGCCTTGAGTGCTAAATGCACTTTTACGAAATAGCAACAGCACATATGCATTAAAACAGTTCACTGAATTTAAAATAGCTGTATTAAATTACATTTTCCTAAAACAAAATGAATGAAAAGACTTTCTCTCACGTCTGCTCACATTTTATGCCGAACCTTTCTTGCAAAATAAATTTGGCTTGGTAGCTGGTATCTGGAATCTATAGTTTAACTAGCTGTTTGAAGCCGGGCTGCTCAAGAGTCCTTATAGAAACAGTGTCTTTGGCGATGTGACACGTGACAGCTTTCGTTATATGTTGCACCACCAGCTGTTTTTCTGCTAGTATGGGACCGAACAAGTCAGAAAGTTCTGCCTGTTTCAGGGTGGAAGGCTGACGAGATTTTACTGTCTGAGTTATGGCATGCAGTTTAACACAGTGGTCTTTATGCTGCTGTTGTAAGTACTCGAAGACGTTACTTGTGCTTGAACTTTTGATTGTGACATGTTATCGGCACACTCTGCAGAATACATGTTTCTAACCCTCCAGAAGAGTTGTGTGAGAGACAGACAGGGAAAAAATTAAACAACTCTGCCACTGTAATTTCAACTAAAAAAGAGCCATCTTGATATAAACGATATTTCCTCATTCTATATTGTATGTGAAAAGTTCTCTATGTATTTGAAAAGCTCAATATATTGCCCAGCCCTTCAGTGGTGCATTATTGTTTAGAAGTAATGGTCGTTCACACCGGCCGAACCGTCAACGTCAGAAGCAGCAAGTTTACATGTAAAATCTATGGTGGAGTGCGTCAGACAGACGTCAACGGCTCTGTGGCGCTTTGTGAGCATTATGAGCGTCAACTTTTCAAGCTTTTCGAGCGTTTCAGGCGTTGACGTTCTTAACGCTCTTGAAGCGGCATGCCAACCAATCAGAGTGTCTCATCGTAGTGAAATACCTGAATGAAGCTGGAAGTCTTCAAACAGGGCGCTGGAAGCAAACCTAATCTATATGTACCTCCTGGAGCAAATGGTTTAACTCCTCAAACTCAAAACGCATATGAAGAATTGGGTGTATCCACAAAGGGAGTAAATAAAGCCAAGCCACTCTCTCAATATGATCTGCCATAGCTCAGAACATCCGATAACAAAGGAAGCCCCGCCTACACGCTCCAGCGTTACGAGCTTCAATGCCTACGCGCTCTTACTGGCAGGCGTTACAAGCTTCAACTTTCAAGCGTCAAACTTGGAGCGTTATGAACGTTGCTAGACGCTGACAAAGCTGCCGGTGTGAACGCACCATAACTCTTTTGATTCCTTGAATATCAAAAAATGCTTCCAAACAAAAAGATCTTGAGTGTACTCAGTTTTTGTCTTTTGGCTACACATACATAACACAATCCACGTGTGTGAGTGAACTATGCTACCAGGTGGAGATCATTTAGATTCCGTTTCTTAACTTGTAGCAGTCTTGTCTTGACCCACGAGATTAATGGACTACCCCGAATCCCTGATATGAATGTACACACTACTTTAGCTTAGAGCAGCTTTTGTTGGTAGTGAAACAGTCTTTCTTTTTTTTCTCCACCATCTTCCAGCTAGTTGAAGGATTTGGCAACATAATAAATCATCAACTTTTTGTTTCCCATATGTCTGCAACATAGTTTCACTGCATTTTTTAGACACTTTAACTCAATTTGTATGAGAATAATAGATAGGGCACGTGCAGGAATGGGTGCTGAGGTGGAAGACTTGTTTCAGTTCTGCCCAGAGGCAACCCAAACAAACCACAGCTGACTGGCACAGTGAGCAGGGGCGTGTGTGATTGTTTATTTAACTGTACGTGTGTCTGGTGTCTGTTTTTATCTTGCTTGTTCCAGAAATAACTCCCCTGCTAAGAATACTTAATCCCCAGGTTACTGTTCGTTCCTCCCGGGCTTGCTCTTTGTCACGCTCTAATATAGATAATGTACAGTCTAATTCACACACACTTCTGTGTGTGTGTGTGTGTGTGTGTGTGTGTGTGTGTGTGTGTGTGTATGTGTGTGTGTGTGAGGTTTTACAGTGTGAAGCCAGGTTTATTAGGGATAATTAGGTAGATATGCATTGCTTTACTCTGTTAATAACATTTTAGTGATTATATTGTTTTATAGTTGCACTACACTTACACTCTGTAGGGTCAGTCTGCGACACTAATGAAACCGAGGGTCATAAGGTCAGGGTTAATACTCAAAAGGTTTTTAGTGGCGTGTGGAAGAGGATTGTGTTTGACAGGCAGGGAATTATCCATCTCTGTTGGAAACCACAGCACACAGTTTTTGTGTTGTGTAGTGTTTCTGCTGGTACCAGATGGGAGAAGCCCCTAAATTGAAAGGTTGCCATTTTTAAAAAAATTCAGTTTAATATCCATTTTAAATCCCTAACTCAGACCCACCAGGACCAAGCATAGATGTTCTGACTCAGTGGGTTGGACTTTCATCCGGGGAAAGAATTAATCTGCTCAGCCACACTTGCTGCAGAGCCACGAGTTAAACAATAAATATAATTTCTGTGAACAACACGACCTGTAGTCAAATGCTGCATTGAAGGAAAAGCAAAAAAAAAAAAAATAAAATACACAAAGAATGGTGTGGAAATCCTCTTTTTTCTGAATGTCATACACTCGGAATTTTGAGATGAACAAAATGTGAATGTTGGAAGTAAAAAGGGACTGGAGTCTTTTTTCTGCACTCTAAAACGAGCTGATGTCATGAGGATGCATCATGAAAGTTACTCCTTTCACAGCTGTCACCACACAAACATGCACACACTCGCCTATGCCTATAACTTAGTCGACTTAGTCATAGTAAGTACAGCCTGTAAAAACACAGCTAATCAGAGAGTAGATCTCACAGTTCTACCGGAATTGACAGGATCTGAACACACTCACATTATGAGAGATTTATCAGTGGATTTTGGTCTCTTTTCTTTCTCTTTCTCCCCACCTTCTGCTCTGACCTGGTTGTTTATCAGAGACATTTGTTTACATCCACGATGACACTGAGACTGACTATGTTTGATCGGCAAAACTTGAAGCCTATGGAAATGATTTCAGCTCAAACATATACCCTTCACACTAGCTACGTTTACATGGGCACATTTAATCGGAATAAACGCCCAATCGGATAAAAAAGACGTCATGTAAACATGTCAATCAGAATGTTTTGATCCGATGCAGCCTGATCAGAATTAAATTTACTTCCGATCGAGAGGGGTGGTTTTGTCCGATCTTCATTCGGATAGACGTGCATGTATACACCCATTCGGAAAGAAAGGGTGAAAAGAGCCCACTGCGCATGCGTACAACTTCAGCGTGACGTCTTTCCGCTTTCGCAGACCCAAGTAGGAAACATAGCGGGAAGTAAACAGAAGTGGTCTGCTGGTGCAGTCATCCTGTCATCCTGCTCTCCTCTCCTGTGGTGGAGGAGCAGTAGTAATATGTATTCAGCCTCTAGCTTGGTTAATGCGACCAGTAAAAACCCAAACATAACGGTAATCACCCGCAGAAGGTCCATATTGGGGATAACGTGAGTCAGATCGAGCACATGATGGGGCGGGAAAGACGTGCAGAAAGGACGGAGTTTGTTTACTTTTTTTTCTTCCCCCGGAAAGACAACTCGCTGTGCGCATGCTCAACTCATTTAACCTGATCGAGTGCTTGGTGCATGTGTACTCATGGCATGATCAGATCATTTCAGTTAGTGTCCATGTAAACAGGGATTTGGGAATTCAGATCGACTAAGATTTTAATCAGATCGGGGAAATTTGGCGCATGTAAACGTAGCTAGTGTCTCTTCTCCAGAGTCATTGATTTCTCATTCAGAGAGATACAAACCTTCAGAAACAACAGATTTTTGATCTGATTCTCCATTTTCCGCCATGGTTTGCAATCTCCATACCCCTTTTTTGTCACTTCCAGTGTGATTCTTGACATTGTGCAGCAAGACTATGCATATTTGATGCTTTATTTCTGGAAATGTGCATATCCTGATTTATGTTGAAAATTGGCGACTAGGCATAAATACAATACTGAAGTTTTAAAATAACACATAAAAAGGACATGCCAGAGACACTTTGAAAATAGAATTCATCTTTGTAAATTAAAGAGGTCCTTCCATTTTTCTGAGGTTTTTGTTGAATATTTTAGCTCCAAAGATGTTCTTACCTTTATAGTGGGTGTGAAAACAGGTCAGCAACTTCTCTTTCAGTTTTTATCTCTCAAACTACGCAGGTGGCGATAACACCCGAGTTCGAACGGCCTGTGTCTGTTTCGTCACAACTCCTTTGTTCAGTAGTATTCGGCAGCTCCCGCAGTCTAGCATGCTGCTGGCTAAAAGCTGTAGCATAAGATGCAGCAAACAGGAAGAGAGAACGTCTGATGTTGCCATTCGCAGCGGGGCAGGAAGCAGTGTACCTTGCTCTCGTAGGCTAGTTTGTTAGCCAATCTCAGTCCAGCAAATTCGAATAATTAATATGAACGAGCTGCTGCCAAAGCCTGACACGGAACGAGCCGGAACCACCGGAATTTTGTAGACAGATTGAAAGGTCTGTTAATCAGTGTTTCCTAACATTTTTTTTAGATATAAAATGTTTCATATTACAGGTTAATATTTAAGAAATAACCACTAAGTCCTGAAATTTGTATGAAATGGCCTCTTTAAAGAAATGACATTGTAAAGTAGTGTGTGCATAAGATGACCACAGGATTCCTGCGGTAGTATCACATGGTGATAAAAGCAAATTTTCTGGCCTATGAGTGAAACAGGCAAACCACAGTAATGTCAAGCTCATTTCTCTTGCTGTACACAGTTGGTCATCAACTTCCTGTTCACTGCCAACAGACCATCACAAATTGGAATTGTGTGATCTCCAGCTACTTGAGGTTATTCCAGTTTCTTTAAATAGTTTTGATTAGGTCAAAATAATGACATATTAAGCATAATTTGTAATAGATTTTGTCTTGCCTGAAATCCATTTTGATGTCACATTTGTATCTTGTCCAGTTCAATTGATTATGCAGATAAATGTTTACCACTCCACCACTGTAACATCTGGTAAATTGTATGTACCGTACATACTCGCATATAAGATGATTCACCTATAAGTCGGACCTCTTTCTCAGCAGAAAAATTGAGGAATTTAGCATTGACCTGCGGTGTCAGAATTAGTTTGTGTCAGGAAGGGTGTTTGTGAAAAGGATAGCAGAAAATAATGAAAACCGTCCATGGCGTTTGAGATACCACATTTCTTGAACGACTTGATTACTGTGTATAAGTCAGAACCCCTCTTCAGACCTGAAATTTACTCCTCAAAAAACCGACTTATACGCGATTATATATGGTAGTTTCAAGTCAAAGTCAAATTTTATTTATATAGCACATTTAAACCAATCTGCTTTAGACCAATGTGTTTTACATGTGTTAAAAGTGAACTAAGAAAATCAATAGAAAACCCAAGTGAAAGCATAAAAACAAAGCAGTTGCGATAAAAGCATGAAACTAAAAAGAAAAAACAAACAAAAAGGAGCTAAATATTCTACTAATACAATAAATGAAAAAGACAAACCAAGCTGTGGTTAGAATGCCAAACTAAATGGATAAGTTTTCAATTGATTTTAAAATATTCCAAAGACTTTGCAGCTCTAACCTGGTAAAGCTAGATATTCCACAGTTTAGGTCATATCATGAGAATACTCTTCTTCTGGAACCCGAACAACCAGAAGCAATTGGCTTAATGACTTCTTTGCCACGGTGGCTGGAATCAATAAAACTTTGAATTAAAGGTGGTATATGGAACATTTTCATTAAAAGCTATATTTTTAACAAAATAATGCCTCCACAGGGTGTTTAGAGGGTTGTAGAATGAAAATACAGCATTTCCTTGAAAAATTATATTTGAAGTAAAATATTACAAAATATTAATTTTGGTGGGCACAACATTTGCATTTTGTTTACATCTACCAGCCAATAGCTGGCAGAGCAGCGGGCACCATTTTGGGTTGCCTAATACCGTAAATACTGCAGCACAGTGAGGCTGGTACTGTGGAGTCTGCAGATCAAGTAGCTGGAAGCACCGGGGACATGTGGTGATTATATATCTTATTTGCTTGTCATAGACAATTCCTCTGGGGTTTCCCATGTGACGAGCAAGTTCTGTGTGGAAACATTTTTCATTAGCTGCTAAGCTAACACGGAGCTACATGTTGGTGAAGTGAGCGCTTTGAGCCACTTTTTGGACTGGAAGACACACCACGGAGGATTTAATTGCTTTTTTAAATTTTATTGGATAAGTGGGGCGTGCAGGGTGGTGTATGGAGGAGAGAGGATCTTAAGAGGAACTGCAGGAAGTTTTGGAGCCACGGTGCAACTGAACTCTTTGCCACGGACTGAATTGATGACTGAGCTCCAAACAGGTAGGAGCTGCTTTTATCAGAGTCAGTAGCTACGTTTACATGGTCCAAATTTCCCCAATCTCATTAAAATCTTGGTCTATCGGAATTCCAAATCCCTGTTCACATGGACACTAACTGAAATGATCTGATCATGCCATGAGTACTCATGCTGAAAAAACCGTCGCTCGACCCGGCCCAGGTAGGAAACTACCGGCCAGTCTCGCTCCTACCGTTCATGTCCAAAATCCTAGAGCGAGCCGTTTTCACTCAAGTCTCACAGTTCCTCCACGACAACGACCTACTTGATCCTTATCAATCAGGCTTTAAGCGAGGCCATTCCACTGAAACCGCTCTTCTCTCAGTTGCAGAGTCACTACGGGTGGCCAGATCGGCTGGTCTCTCCTCAGTACTCGTACTCCTTGACCTGTCTGCTGCTTTTGACACCGTCAACCACCTCATTCTCCTCTCGACGCTATCTAAGCTTGGCATCTCGGGACCGGTCCTCTCGTGGTTCACCTCGTACCTTGCGGAAAGATCTTTCAGAGTCTCGTGGCATGGACAGATGTCCAGTCTGCATGAGCTGGCGACGGGTGTCCCGCAGGGCTCGGTCCTTGGTCCTCTCCTCTTCTCTTTATACACCACCTCTTTAGGCGAGATCATTCGCTCCCATGGCTTCTCATACCATTGCTACACTGACGACACTCAGCTCCTCCTCTCGTTCCCTCCAGACGATACATCCGTCTCAGTGCGGATATCTGCCTGCCTCTCAGATATCTCGGCGTGGATGAGGGATCGCCACCTTCAGCTTAATCTGTCCAAAACTGACCTCATTGTCTGTCCTGCCAGTAACTCCTTACCTCCTCAGATAAGCGTGCAGCTTGACTCCATCACGCTGTTCCCCAAAACCTCCGCCAGAAACCTTGGTGTCATACTGGACAACCAGCTGTCCTTCAAAGAGCAGGTTAACTCCGTAGCTCGCTCATGTCGATTCGCGCTTTACAACATCAGGAAAATCAGAGCCTTCCTCACAGACCACACCACACAGCTTCTGGTCCAGGCCCTGGTCTTGTCCCGGATCGACTACTGCAACTCATTGCTGGCCGGTCTTCCGGCGTCCTCGGTTAAACCTCTGCAGATGATTCAGAACGCAGCAGCACGTCTGGTCTTCAACCAACCCAAGAGGGCTCATGTCACTCCGCTGCTCATTTCCCTGCACTGGCTTCCAGTTGCAGCACGCATCAAATACAAAGCTCTGCTTCTGGCTTACCAGACTCTAACACACACAGCTCCTACCTACCTTCACTCCTTCATCCAAACCTACATTCCCACGCGTCAGCTACGCTCAGCCGCTGAAAGACGCCTAGCGCTTCCACCACAACGTGGCATGAGATCATGTTCCAAACTCTTCTCCTCTGTTGTCCCCCGATGGTGGAATGACCTACCAAACTCGGTCCGATCCTCAGAGTCTGCAGCTACTTTTAAGAGCAGACTTAAGACTCACCTCTTTAAAGAACACTTTCAGTCTTAATGTAGGAGTAATTTATGATTTATAATATCGATTTGAGAATTTATCTCTCACAAAAAAAAAAAAAAAAAAAAAAAAATTGATACACTTGATGTATCAGCGTCGGAATTAAACTGGACTCCAAACAGTCCGCCTCCTTATATTTTTTTCCTTCTCTTTGAATTCTTGCTTGTATGTTCTCTCAATGTAAGTCGCTTTGGATAAAAGCGTCTGCTAAATGACAGTAGTAGTAGTAGTAGTATCAAGCACTCAATCAGATTAAATGAGTTGAGCATGCGCACAGCGAGTTGTCTTTCCGGGGGAAGAAAAAAGTAAACAAACTCCGTCCTTTCTGTGGGTCTTTTCTGCCCCATCGTATGCTCGAGCTGACTCACGTTTTAACCAATATGGACCTTCTGCGGGTGATTACCTTTATGTTTGGGTTTTTACTGGTCGCATTAACCAAGCTAGAGGCTGAATACATATTGCTACTGCTCCTCCGCCACAGGAGAGGAGAGCAGGATGACGGGATGACTGCGCCAGCAGACCACTTCTGTTTACCTCCCGCCATGTTTACTACTTGGGTCTGCGAAAGCGGAAAGAGGTCACGCTGAAGTTGTATGCATGCTCAGTGGGCTTTTTTCACCCCTTCATTCTGAATGGGTGTGTACATGCACGTCTATCCGAATGAAGATCGGACAAAACCACCCCTCTCGATCGGAAGGAAATTTCATTCTGATTAGGCTGCATCGGATCAAAACATTCTGATTGACATGTTTACATGATGTATTTTTGGTCTGATCGGGCATTTATTCCGATTAAATATTCCCATATAAACGTAGCTATTGTGTGATCAGTGGAGCTGGAGAGCATTATTAGTGAACTGAACTCATGATATTTTATTTGGATCGGGGATCAGAGTGGGTTTGGTGAGGAATATTCGGCCTGAGCATCGGAGCCCCCCTGAGCATCGTTTACCCCATCCCGCACCTGGTACCCAGATGGCTTTGTGCCATGTTATTGTGTTCCGAGTTCCATATCCCACCTTTAAATTTTAAAATCAACAGGAATCTGGTTATGAGATGCAAGAACTGAGATTAACAACCCTAGAGGGCAGAATCTGTGTGCACTGCAATATTTCAGTGAACAAAAAAATGACACAGTGCAAATGTGTGATGTGCTAATAAGATATGACAGCTTTCTTGTATTCTCTTTGTGATAGCAACATGACGAGGAAGAGCAAGTGTTTTTACTTTGCTTCTGCAAGAACACTTTGATTATGGCTTTTTTCACTGCAGACGTGTCAGAACATCTTGCATCTTAATTGAGACTTGGCTCTTAAGTTGTGCTGAGCTCACAGCACCTTGCCTAGTGCTGCAGCAAGTGTCAGTGACAGCTTGCTCACACATGCATGCAAACTGACAGCAGCATGAACTTATGCATGCTGAGACTTAGTTGCTATATCAGTTTGGTTTGCAGCTATGGTCATGCAAAATTTATGACAAAATAATTTCTGACAAAGATAGAGATGGGAAACAGAATGCTCAAATGTATTAACATAATGTGAACAGTTACACTGAATTAATTGGATTGCCCTGATAGCCTAATAAGAACTTGATCTGGAAGAACAATCCAGAAGAACTAAAGATTAATGAGGGTGAGATGAGAGGCAGTGGAGATTACAGACTCGAATGACTTGGTTTGTGTGGGGTTTGGGCTTCTGAAGGTGGATGTTTCAGTGATATTGATATAAAGATGCAAAGGCCCTTTCTTGGAGGCAAAAAAGTTTATGTCTCATTACATACTTCTTTGCCTCTAGGGAGAATTGGAGAGTGTATATAACGGATCCAGGACAGAAATTCAGACATTCTTCTCATTAGCAACACTCAGCTCCTCCCGAGGGATCCTAAGGTGTTCTCAAATCAGGTTCCCTTCTAAATAATGAAGTTCTTCACCTCATCTCTAAAATGGAGCTGAGCTACCCATACACTGCGACTTTTTAGTTGAAATGGGCCCAGAAACTGTATCAATGTTAGCTCTAAGACTGACGGTGCGTTCACACCGGCTGCTTTGTCAACGTCAAGCAACGTTCACAACGCTCCAAGTTTGACACTTGAAAGTTGAAGCTTGTAATGCCTGCCACTTGAGCGCGCAGGCGTTGAAGCTTGTAACGCTTGACCGTTAAAAAGGGCGCGTAGGCGGGGCTACCTTGTGATATCGGATGTTCTGCGCTATGGCGGATCATATAGAGAGAGTGGCTTGGCTTTATTTACTCCGTTTGTGGATACACCCCATTGTTCAGATGCATTCTAAGTTTGAGGAGTTAAACCATTTGCTCCAGGAGCTACAAATGGATGAAGTTTGCTTCCAGTGCTACTTCCGTCTGTCCCGCGCCCTGTTTGAAGACTTCCTGCTTCATTCAAGTGCGTCACTACGATGAGACGCTCTGATTGGTTGACATGCCGTTTCAAGAGCGTCAAAAGTTCAGCTAGCTGAATTTCTGCGTTGCGCGCGTTTCAAGCGTCAACGCCTGAAACGCTTGAAAAGTTGATGCTACTAACGCTCACAGAGCGACGCAGAGACTCTGACGCTGGTTTGACGGACTCTACCATAGACTTTACATGTAAACTAAGCGCTTCTGACGTTGACGGTTGGGCCGGTGTGAAAGCATCATAATTTTTGTAGTACTAAATAACTTTTCTGCAGCCGTTTCTCAGACAGCCATTGCTGGAACTGGTGTTCTGTAGAAATATGCTACCTGTTGAGATGTGCTACTGATTCCTTCTGGACATGTGCTGTTCCACAGTCTTGACTTCAATAAAGAGATAAATTGCTTTTTTTTCCTATATGTTTTCTTAAATACATTTTATCTATCAAATAAATTCTCCCAGGACAAGAACACCAAATATGATGTTATTTTTACTTTCATTGCATTGTCAGAGCGATGGGCAAATGTTTGGACACACCCAGAGGAGAAGGACCCGACACTAGCCAACAAGGCCCCAGAGGGCTTTTATATAGAAAATAACCGGGAAGAGTCATATAATTATTCTTTGAATGACATCTTGTTATGAAATAAGTTGTTAACTCGTACTATGGCGGCATTTTTCATCAGGGCAGCATAAATCACCAGAACACTACTTCCAGCTGTGAGCCAAATTACTGAAGATATTTAGTTCATTGTAAAGCCATCGGCGGCAATCGGTGAGTGTCCACTTAGACAAGTTTCAAATCAATTGCTTAAAGTTGTAAAAGTTATTTTGTACTGCTTTAACACTGTCTTGATGTTAAAGAGGCCATTTCATGCAAATTTCATGACTTTGTGGTTATTTCTTATGTATTAACCTGTAATATAAAACATTTTATATCTAAAAAACGTTAGGAAACACTGATTAACAGACCTTTCAATCTATCTGCGTCAAGATTCAGCTGGCTCCATCAGGCTTTCAGGCTGCAACTCATTAGTATTCATTAGGGGTTTTACAGTACACAAAAATCCCAGTTCGGTACATATCTCGGTTTTGAGGTAACAGTTCGGTTCATTTTCGGGACAGTCAGTAAAAAAAAAACACAAAACAGAAAAATTGCTTTTTGTTTAATTTTCAACTTTTGCAAACAATGGTTTATATATTTTCTTATAAAACTGAAACATTAAAAAATAAGAAAACATAACAATAGGAATAAAAAATAGAATACTGCTCAACTTCCCAAACAGGAGACCTTAAAGATAAAGGAGAGTCTTCAAGCTCCGGCTTCTTGTTTACATTAGCCATGACATCTGCTAGAGGAAAAAGAAACCTCACGTGGGAATCCGGTGCTGACAACAAACTTCCAGTCCGTGACTGAAGATGCTCCACGCGCAAAACAAGCTTGTTAACTAGCTGTAATCGGATCAGTAAACATCTGCACCATACCAACAGACCAGTACCGAAACAATTCGTATGAATGCGTGTTCTGTTACACCCCTCCGCTCATGTATTTATTTCAATGTGTTTATACAGCTCTACTGTGTGTCACTCAGTACAGCATCCGTGCAGACACTCACCTGGAAACTTTCTTACGCTGCACTTAATATCACACTAATAAGAGATTTATGAACGAGCCGAACCGAACGATTCAACACATACCTGCGAAACGTTACACCCCTAATATTCATTATTCATATTTTCTCAACTCAGATTGGCTAACAAACTAGCCTATGAGAACACGCGTACTGTTTCCTGCCCCGCTGCGCATAGCAGCAGAACACGTAATCTCTTCCGGTTTGATATGTCTTATGCTACAGGTTTTAGCCAGCAGCCTGCTAGGCGTGGCTTAAACTGCCGGAGCTGATGAATACTAACGAGCAAAGGAGCTGTGACCAAACAAATACATGCTGTTCGAACTCGAGTTTTATCGCTACCTGCATAGTTTGAGAGCTAAAAACTGAAAGAGAAGTTGTTGTACAACACCCAGTATGAAGGTAAGAACACCTGGGAAACTAAAATAGTCAACAGAAACCTCAGAAAAACATTTTTAATGGAATGGCCTCTTTAAGACTTTATAAAGATCTCAACATTTTGTAGAAGCTGTGAGGTCTAACATGGACGAGATGTGGCCAGTCCTGTATCTACTCAGTGGTGACTTGGCCAAGTTTAATGTTTCCATGCAGTGTCTATTCACACTGTGTTAATGGTCAGTGGTAAAGTAAAGCTTCAATTTCAGTTTTTTTTTTCTGACAGTTTGTAGATCTGACATTGTCTCATCGCTTTCAACATAAACAGGGTATTAACTACAGCATGAAAAGAAAGGGGTTTTAACCAGGTTCTGATCAGCTGTTTGATGAATCTGACTTATTACATTATAAAAGAAAAGTTGCACTGTCCACACTTACCTTCTGATGAAGTGTTTGCTGTTGGATGCTGTAATTTTAAACTGGGTTTAGTATTTCTGGCTGGAAAACAGCCTGGATGGAGAACCCTTCTTCCTCTTCCTGTTTGGCACTTCTTGTTTCCAATTTCCCAGAGTAACGACAAAGAAAGTAGGAAGGGTGGCAACTGTAAGCCTGTTCTAAACTTTTATTGAAATGCTATATAAAAAACGCATATTGTGGGTGTAATGAATTCAATGATATGGCAGAATGTTTGAAAAGCAGAAATTCATGTTTATTTTCTTTACAGATATTGTCTCTAGAAGTAATCACTCTATTGTTTTATCCGTGAAGTTTTTCAATTGCTAAAAATATCTAGAACAAATCAAAACTTCAAAAATAATTTTGACTGATTTACAAACTTTGTTATATGTTATCATATGATGAAAGACAGCAATAAATCTACAATTGCAGTTCAAATGGACAGTCATTTAATCAATTTCTTTTTTCAGTTTCCTCTTCATCACATTGTTTTTATCTCTCAAAAGCACCTCACACTTGTCAAATGTCTGTTTTGTACTTTATCGGATTTTATTTCTTGCATGTTACTGTATTTTGAATATACATATAAACTATAGCATTAATGGTCATAAAAGTTTTCTTTCATTCGTGTTTCATTTTGGTCTGACTTCCCTCTTTATCCTTTCGTCTCTTAATCTTACAGGGTTTGATAGAATGAGGTCAGGGAGAGTTTGAGCCAAGCCTGTAAGATGCTGCTGCATCTCCCGCTGTTTTGTGATGCACTGAAGATAGAATTTAGGCCTTTTATAGACTTCTCCACCCCAATCAGCCGGTTCACTCAGGTGTTAATCTCACTCAGAATTTATTCTGTTGTGAGTTTAGCAGCCATTGAAAGCCAAACTGGCAGACCACAAGACTGGCATATGAAGGATGCTCAAACTTTGATGGGTTTAAGACTGGTATTTTTATTTTAATGGCTCTAATTGATTGATTTCTGTCTATTTAAGACGTTTCACTCACAGACTAATAATAATGTATTTTCAGCAATGAGTAAATTATGTGCTTTTAATAATTAATGCATAATTGAGGATTCTTTGATACATAATCTGTTTTAAATTCTAGCCTAAATGACTTTGTTGTTCAGTTCATACTCAAGGATAAAGGAAAAACATTGTGTAAACACAGAAAAATGCAGCCTTTCATGAGATTTTATTTCCATTTTTCAATGTAATTTTCACATTGAGACTATTGTTAATTCTTAAAGTAAAAGGTCAGATCTTTTGAAGTGTTTTTTAAAGGTACAATATGTAAGAATTTTCCAGTGAATACTCACAAGACAGTCTTATGTCCCGATGACGTTGAAAGTAATGTTACATTGTAACAGATTTCCATCTCAGCTGGCTGAGTGGTCACCAGTTTTTGTCTTCCAGGATGGAATCACTGTTTACAATAACTATCCAGACTTCCTGGTTCCATAGTGAATCACATGTGAGCCTGCAAGGCTGTCAGATCTTCAACACATGCATTTGCAATTCAACAATGACCAGCCACAAAGAGTAGCAGTGCTGTGGACGAAATGAAAGCCAGTAAAAGAAGTGGCCCTGAGGTAATTTGTAGTAAACCTAAGAAACCACGGCATCCTTCCCAAAAATTGAACAAATACAAGGGAACTAAAGTGAGGATTAACTCTAGAACTGGCAACCCAGCAGAAAAATCGGGGCAGTTTTGTTTTTCTACATGAACTGCCGGACTCCGATTTGACAACAAGGTCTAATTCTTACATACATTCGAACAGTTTTGCAGTCTCAAGTTGTCTCATTTCATGCAAACACAACATTAGAAACCTTTACAACAGTTTAGATGTAGAATTCTATGTTTACTTTCAGCAAAAATTTACAACTGAGCAATAATTGGCAACTGTTGTTCTGTGTGTAATATTTCTGCCAGAATAATAGTGTTATGTAAAAACAGTATAAACATTTATAAAATTGTATTTGGATGACATGCTAATAACTTTTAGAAATTGTTTTTGGCATGTCAACAATAATAATGGCAAGTTTGGATCTGCTCCCGAACAGCCAAGCCCTTTGCTCATCAGGCTGGTTGGAGGTATTCTTTTACTTCAAACGGGGGTTGATCTGTTACATGTAAGATTTGTTTATTAAACTTTCACAGAAAGAAATGAACCGATCCTTTACGAGAGAGCCAACTTACAGTTCATTAAGTTCAGATGTAATCATTAATAAAATGCAGAATAAAATACTTTTACCTGGGAAAAATGCATCTTTTGCCTCATTCGTGAAATTCAGCTAGACGGTTTAAAGTTTTGCTGTAGTCCATTTCAAGTCAGAATAACCACTGCATAGAGTATGTTTCTATTAGAGCTGTGGTCTTGGTTTCAGAACTACTACACATCCATACAATAAGTGGTTTGCTTTATAGACAAAGCTAAATAAGGGTGTACACCATTTTAAACACTTCTCAGTATAATTCAAAGTGTTTTAGCTAGTAACCCAAAGTGATTACACAAGGTTAAACTTTAGTTCTTAGAAAGCTCTATGGACAGTGTTTCTCTGTATGTTTGTGCCAGTGTCTGGACCAGAGGTCAGGTTTGTGTCCTGTTTAATAGAGGAAGTGGACTGAGACTATTTGTAGACTGGCACTAATCTGGTTAGTGTGGTTTCCTCTCTAGTTTCTGACTTTTTTTTTTCACATCACCACTGCTGCCACATTGGTTTGATCCAAAGAGAAGCCAACAGGCTTTTATTGCGTAAGCTTCTGCTTGAGTAGTGCAGGGCAAATGGACTTCTGGGGGGGGGGGGTTCCTTCTTTCAATGACAATTTACCCTTCTCTGTCTGAGTGCGTAGCACTGTCAGGTTGTGTTTCCATCATCTCTTCCTCTCAGTGTGTGTTTTGTGTGAGGGGAAGGCTGTACAATATCGTGCATTTCCTGTTTTGAAGAGGACGCCTGGGCTGTTATAGGTCATGAATGTCATATCGGGGAATGCCATTAGAGGACATGTTCGAAGACTTAGACTGTTTCTCACCTCTCCTTTCCACCGGATGCGCCAGCAGCCCGTTACTGAAGCAGCACGTCTCGCTCGCGTATTCTGCTGCTTGGCCCTTTCCACCGGGTGCGTATGAGGCACGTAGCACCAGGGAAGCAACCGTCATTGAAAGAGCACGAAGTCACGCGTGACTTTGTCAGCATACACAACAACAAGCAGAAAAAACTACAGCATGGCTCCAAAAGGTTTGGGTTTTTTGTTCTGTCCGTTTTATGTAAATATTAAGGACATTTAAAGATCCAGAGGGCTGCTCCCTCGGAGCGGATTTCGGTTTTACAGCAGGGGTCTACAAAACCCAGTAGTGGAGTGCCATTGTTCAGCAATTGTCTCTGCTTCATCACACCTCAATCAAACAAGGTTGTGAGAAACTGTTTTTCAACTGTTTTTCAACCTCGATCTTCAAGGTAGACGTCTGCTCCTTTCCAAAATGTCGAACTTGTGATGCGTTACAGACGCGTAGCGCGTAAAAAATAGATCAACTGCGTATGTGCCGCGAGATGTCGCTCCTGAGACGTGTTCGACTCGTGCTGCTGACGGATGTGGTGGAAAGGGTTCTATTGACTACAGTGGTATCTATCAGCTGCATATGATGTGCTACTGCAGTAACGCGCTGCTGACGCATCCGGTGGAAAGGAGGGGTTAGAGAGGATTATATTTCAACTAGGGCCGGGACTCGATTAAAAATTTTAATCTAATTAATTAGAGGCTTTGTAATTAATTAATCAAAATTAATCGCATACAAATATTTGACCAGAGAACAGTGAGAATTTTTTTCAAACGGATTTTTAGTATACCATTGAATCATGACTGAATACACATAAGCTTAAGCAACAAAATATTGTTTATTTTTGTTCAACCAAGTCCAACAGACCAGTGCATTAAGTGTAGAAAATGTCTACACTTGTACTCGGAGTCGGGCTAACGCTAGCTGCTATATGTTTAACATTGAGGTGATACTTCAGGCCCGATGTGCTGCGGTGATGTGCAAATTCCTTGCTGCATAGCTTGCACACAACCCTGTTCTTATCCACGCTTCCATCCAGTCATTTTTTATAACAAAACTTCCCATCCACGGGGCCAATCAAAGTGGTCGCTTCTTCATTCATGTTCACTGTGGTTTGTTGTTGTCCTAAATAATGAACGCTGGTAGGTGCTCCAGTATAATCGGTCCGCTGAAACTCATGAGAGATGTTCTGCGGTGCTTAAATAAGTGCGATTAAAATGCGTTAAAAAAATTAACGCGTTATTTTTGTGTAATTAATTAATCTTAATTAACGCGTTAAAGTCCCGGCCCTAATTTCAACGTTTTTGGCTTGTTAATGAAATGACAAATACTTTTTAATTTTACGATGTGAGACACATGAAAAGTACAGAGCTGCTCTGTTGACATTGAAAAATCAAACCAGTTAATGATGTATAACAATAACTAATGCGGGCTGAAGAATACAAATATCTCTAGTATACTGTTGGGGACTAACTGAAGACATGAAATTGAAAGAAAACAGATGTGTTTTTGGTTGGAATCTCACAAAACTCATTAACTTATTTTAGCATTTGTCAAAACTGAATTAATCATAAATTTGCTGGACAGTGGTGCAGTTCTGCTGAAAAATGTTTTGTTGCTAAATACTCAGTGTCTTAATGCCTCATTCTTTTTTTGTGTCTTATCAGTCATACCTTTTTCATTGGTCACAAAGTTTTCTCACATTTCTGTCACACAAACTAAACAAAGGAGGGTGTGTGATTAATTTTATGATTTGCCTAAGAGTTGTATCAAAAATCACCCGGGCAAATAGTACTGAGGAGACAGAGCTAGTTGTGGTGTCTGTGTTGTTCTCATTTCAAAAATATGATAGAAAACTGGAAGCACACTTGGTGATTTCCTTAAAATTACATGGTCAGATTTATCCCAAACTGGGCATGTTTGGCTGTGTGTTTTCCACTTGGAATCTGCGTCGGATTGTCCCAAATTCCTGTTGCAGATTTTTCCAGAGGCAGCCAGCGGTCTTCTGCAGGATGATTTCACCCCACAACTACTTTTTTTATGTTAGAGGAAAGCCTCCCTGGTTGTCTCTTATGAGGTAAGGTTACTGTCAAAAAGATGTGTATTCATCATGAGCAGTTTTAACATAACTAGCAATTTGTAAACTCTTGTTTTTGCTAAATTAAGTACAGACATATAGAGTATGAGTTCTCTATGAGAATACAGATTAAAAACTGTGGTGGATCACATGATTATTAATGGAGCACAGGTGCATCCATGCCACTGGTTGTCTATGAATCTTTTCAAATTAATAACGCCAGAATGACCGACCAGTCAACAACGGATTAATGATTAATGTTGTAGGAAGTGAACAAATTGTTTTTAACAACAGTATATACAAACTGTTAAGCATCAGCTGATTTTGTTCGTTGTTTGGTCATCAAAGTGCTATTAAGTTTAAGACTACTGGCATGGATGTATCTGAACTCCATTAATAATCCTGTGACCCCGTCATAGTATTCAATCTGTATTCTCAAAAGAACAGATTTGTATTCATAGACTCACGCTGTTTCTTGTATTCATAAAGGGGAAACTGTAACTTTAAATTTAGAGTTTGAATTTGTGAATTCATGAAGTTTTTAACTTTTTAATCTGAGAACGGATACTCTACATGTTTGAATATAAATTGGCAGAAGCAAAAGTTCACAAATTTCTAGTTATGCAGAAACTGCCAATGATGAATACACATCTTTTTGACAGTAATCTTACTCCATAGTCTCTGTTCGCTGTGTCAGCAGCAGGCGAGGCAGTGCCAAAAAGGCGAGCAGAAGAAAGAGGTTGACTGGGGAGTTCACAGACCGTTTGGGAGGCAGAGAGAGGAGAGAGAGACTGACAGAGCAGAAAACAAAGGAAGGTTGATTGGGCACTAAACATGAACAACAATCGCAATCGGATTTTTTTTTTTTTTAATGGCAAAAGACATAGTAATTGGAAGAATGTCTGTGCCCCCCCCCCCACCCACCCAAAAAAAAAAAGCTGTTTGCGTTTTTCATGGTCTGACTTCTTTGTCCATGTTGCTAGGATACGACAGCAATGCGACCCGAGACAAGAGGCGAGAGAGAGCTTCTGTGATGTACAGTGCTTTCAGTTTTTAACTCCCCCAGTGACATAAAAAACATCCAAATATCTGAGTGAAAGATAGAAATATATTTACATCTAACTTAATTTTTTTTTTTTTTTGATAAATTTGATTAAAATGACAGTGAAGAAGTGGAAAATGTAAAATAGCTGACTATGATAAATTTCAAAAGCAAGTTGTTAAGTGTAGATTAAAGTGAACAATCAAACCTTACATTTGTATATATTTTCTGTTGTAAACAATCTGACCTTAACTCTGAAAAATTTTGTCCAGTATATTTTTTAACTGGATTTTCTGGTTTTTCTCTTCAAAGAATTTTTATTGAAACAAATTAAATGTTTCTTTTTCAGCTTTTAAAGAGGCCATTTCATAGAAATTTCAGGACTTTGTGGTTATTTTTTAAGTATTTACCTGTAATATGAAACATTTTATATCTAAAAAATGTTAGGAAGCACTGATTAACAGACCTTTGAATCTATCTGCATTAAAATTCGGGTGGTTCTGGCTCGTTCCGTCAGGCCTCGAGCAGCAGCTCGTTCATATTCATTATTTGGATTTGCTGGGCTCAGATTGGCTAACAAACTAGCCTATGAGAGCAAGGTATACTGTTTCCTACCCCGCTGCGCATGGCAACATCAGATGTTCTCTCTTCCTGTTTGCTATGTTGTGCTGCAGCTTTTAGACCAGCAGTATGCTAGGCCTGGTTTCAACAGCGGGAACTGCCAAATACTAGCGAACAAAGGAGTTGTGATGAAACAAGTACAGGCTGTTCAAACTCGGGAGAACTCGGGTTTGATCGCCACCTGCAAGAGCTTAAAACCAAAAGAGAAGTTGTTGACCTGTTTTCACACCCACTATGAAGGTAAGAACACCTGTGGAGCTCAAATATTTAACAGAAACCTCAGAAAAAACATTTTTAATGGAATGGCCTCTTTAATATAGCTTGATTAAAAACATATTTAAGAAAATCAGCCTTAAGTTAACTGTTACCGTCGAGTTAAAGCAGAATTTTGTATTTCAAAAGCAGAATTGGCGATTTTTAAAGTAGATTTATAAAGCAGAACTTGTGAATCCCTATGAAGGGAGGAAACACGATAAAAAAATTTTTTTAAACTTATTTTTTTTGTATTAATAAAGTTGTGAATTTTGAAAGTATGTTGTCTTGTCAGTCAGCTTGTTAGTTATGTTATCTCAAATTTTCAAACATTTATATATTGTGATAAATATTTTTGGCTATATTGCCCTGCCCTATTAATTTAGGGTTATCGCTTGTCACCAGTCTTGTTTGTGGTGTTTATACCTTAAGGCGTAGCCAATGGTGACGAGGGTGACTGGTTCGAGAACCTCAGGATCTCCTCGCTGCTTTTTGTGAATCATGTGGTCCTGTTGGGGTTTTTGAGCCATGACCTTCAGCGTGCACTGTTTACAGTACTGATTTGTAACAGTGTGAAGCAGCTGGGATGAGAGTGAGCTCTTCAAATTCTGAGGCCATGGTTCTCAACTGGAATAGGTGGAGCACTCCCTTCAAAGTTTGTAGTGCGTCTTTGGCTCGAGTGGAAGAGTTTAAGTATCTAGGCGTCTTGTTCATGGGTGATAGCAGGATGGAGCAGAGATGGACCGATGCATTAGGACTTTGACTGCAGTATTGAGAGTATTGCTCCATCATTCGAGGAGAGCTTAAAATAGAGCTGTCCTCTTTGAAAGATGTCAGCTGAAGTATTTCCAGCATCTGATTAGAATGCCTCCTGGTTGCCTTCTTAAAGATTTCCATGCACACCTGGGGTAAGGAGACCCCAGGCAGACCCAAAATTCACTGGAGGAATTATATATCCTCTCCATGGATGGATGGATGGATGGATGGATGGATGGATGGATAACACAAAAATTTAAAAATGTTTATGACCACAGTTTTATTAAGAAACAGTCTTATTTCTTTCAATATAAATTCAAACTGGGACCTTTTTTTGTATTTTTTCAAATCTGTTGTTTCTTGTAAAAAATCTTTTTACACTATGTTATTTAAAAGTAATTTTATGCATCTTATCGGTTTGTCAAATCAGATGCCATATATAATTTCCGCATGAGAATGAGGTCAGCAATAATAAAATAGTTTCAAAATAAAATTGTACATTTAACACCCTGAACTACAAAACTCTGTGAAAAATGTTGGAATATAGAAGAAAAGGATTTTTAGGTCAGCTGTGACACCTTCCCAGCTGTTTTGGCCATAAAGAAGCCATTAATTTATATCCTATAGTTCATATCCCCTTAAATATAATTTTTATGTCAATACAGAGTGCATATAAGTGATCTATGTCTTAATGAGTCCACTGGTTTGCAAAGCTGCAGGATTTACTTTTAAGAAAACATGTAATTAAAGGGATGGATGGATGGATGGATGGATGGATGGATGGATGGATGGATGGATGGATGGATGGATGGACGGACGGACAGAAGGACATGGGCACAATACCATCCATAACTCAATATGGCATGTGGCTGCAGTGCTTGGACAGACTTGGACAGATGTGAAACACAGCTGTTGTGGATAGACTTATCTGGTAAAAACTGAGTTAAATGTAACTGGAATTTAAAGTAATATTAAAGGTGGTAAAGAGGATTTTGCCCCGAATGAGAGGCTCAATGGCTGTTTGTCATTTTTCGAGTAGTGTGCATGCGTTGTAGAACCCCCCCCCCAACGCCAGAAACGCCTCTGTCAGAAATTTGCAAAGAAATACCCCCTTTTTTTGTTTACTATCGCTGGAGTTTTTTCTGGAACTACTACAACTTTATTTCATCAAACATGGGATCATCAATGGTAAAGGGCTGTTTATTGTTAGTTTTAGCAGAACAAGTGTGATTGACAATCTAGTAGCCAATAGATAACAAAACGGGTTCGTTATTTATTGGCTACTTTATTTCAAGCCTCACCAGGTCTATGATTTATGAATATTATAACTTTTTCTTTTGGAAACCATAAGTACAAGACTGTTAAAAGTCAATAAAATGATTCAAAAGTAAATTTGGCATCTAAATTTGCTACGAAATTCTCTTTACCACCTTTAATTAATTGGGGTTTTATTCTATAGCATTGGTTTCCAGAATCTTTTTCCTCTGTTTCCTCTTTCTCTCCTTAATTCAAACAGCTTTTGCTTCTTTGATACTTGTACTTCAGTTCAGTTCTCTCTTTTTCTTATTATATCTATAGTATTTTCTTCCTCATACTTCTTTCTGCCTTTTCTGCCCCACTTTATCATTGAACGCTGTTTGTTCTTGTTTGGGATTTTTGTTTGTTATTGTTAGCTTATTTTTGTTTCCAGGCTTTATTCAGCCATTGTTCATTGCTTTGTTGGCCTCTGACCGCTGTGTAGCCAGATTCTGACGAGCATAGTGCTATTACAGGGCAAAGAGAAGCCACCATAAACAAGAGCAACACTCTTACTTTACATTCTCTGTGAGAGTAAGATGATTTTTATTTTACATAATTTCACATTTTTCCCATCTCCTTCTTTAAAGCTTATTAATTCCTTCCATGTCATTTCAATGTATGTGCAGCATTTATGTACTGTATGTGCAGCCTGAATATGGAACAGTTTACCCCTCACATCAGATTCTCCATGAGCTTGGGAACTTTTAAATCTACTTTTAAAACACATCTGTTTTTTTTTTCTTTGTGGCTTTTAACAAGGTTTAATCTGTTTTAATTAATAGGGGTTTTATGTATTTTTAAACCTTTGTATCTGTTTGTTTTTATGCAGTTCAATTGTACAGCACTTTTGTCAACCTTGGTTGTTTTTAAATTTGTTTTATTTTTTTATTTTTGTACCTTATTAAAAAGAAATCAACTGGACTCGGTTTAATTTTTGCCTTGTATCTGAAAGGCTTTAGTTCTGCAGGAATGAAGTAGCAAGCAGGGTGTGTTCAACCCGTGCAAATTCATTGGTTTGTTTGTTGTTGTTTTTTTCCCAGATTGTTTAACTACATTTGGTGTATGATAGAATAAGAATGTTCTGATTGTTCACCAGGTAATTACAGTCAACTTTCACAGTACATGCACTTGTCCCTTGACAAAATTGCACTGAGACATTCAGAAGTGATGAAAAACATCTGCTGACATGGACAAAGGGAATGTTTCCAGTGTGTGTGCTGGGTCTGCTTTGTCAACTTTCAGTGCTGTGTCATGTGCTGGCACATTTGCCTTTTTTTAAGTGGTTCCAAATGTGGGGTTCTGAGTGCATCTGCAGGTCTGCTGTGTGTTTTTCTTTTTTACTGTTGCAAGTCCCAGATGCAGCAGCAGCTCCATGTCGTCCTAATAGTGTTTATGGTGCATAAAACTGCTGCTGGCAAAACCACCAAGGTTTTCACAATATTTTTGTGCTAAATACTTGAACAGAATGTTTTGATATCAGTGACTCAGACATAAACACAACATCGTCATTAGCATGTGTTGTTTTGGAATTAAGTTTTTTTTTTTATCTGTATAAATATTTGAAACAAGTGTCAAATTTATTGGCTGAAAGTTGTGATTAGTCTCGCCTGATTTCCCTCCTTCTTGGTCTTTATGGGTAATTGCTTGTTAAAAATAACATTGTCAGTTATTGGTTGGTTCTGAACATCAAGTCTGTGTGTCAGCCTGTAGTTTAACTACCAACTGGACTGTTTATACAAGTGAAGGCGGTTAGTGTGTAATTTAGAAATCAGAAACGTTCATGTCTGTTCTAACGGGTATGTGGTCTAGCGTTTTTTATTTAACCAGGAGTACACATACTGTACGTGTGAACATTCAGTAAAATGTTAATAAAGTATAATTCAGCATTCAGATTAATATTTTTGTTCCTTGTTGACCTTACTCATAATATGGTTTTAATACTCTGTCCTCTAACTTTCTGTTTATTAGTGTGAATGCTGGAAGGCATTCACACTGTATGTTTTTCTGTTTCTCTTTATTCTTCTGACTTCTGACTTCTTATTAGTGTGAATGCTGGAAGGCATTCACACTGTATGTTTTTCTGTTTCTCTTTATACTGACTTCTGACTTCTTATTATTATATCTCCGTACGTTTTTCAGCATCTAACTTGTCCCACAGTTTTCAACCGATTTCAACAATTTATATATCAAACTGTTCAGCTTGTTCAGAACAAGGGTGCTATGACTTTTGGTATTGATATCTCTTCAACTTTTTAAGTCATTCAACTTTTTGCGCGTTTTTTAGCCCCATTGAAATACATTGAAATCGCTTCAAATTCTTCAAATTTCTTCAAATTCCTTCAACTACTTTGCTTTTCAACTACTTCAGCATACTTTAACTTAGAAACTTCATTCAACTTTTAAACAAGTCACAAGACATTCAGCTATTGTCGTATGATTCAGCTTTTTGATATCTTTTACGGTTTTAGAGAAATCACAGTTTAAGTTTTTAAAACTTTTCAACTCGCACACCTCAAATCTGACATAAAATGAATGGAAAAGATAGGGAGGAGATGTGGACTTTGCCTGCTTCTGGAACCCACAGCAGGAGAACCATAAGGGCTAGAGAAATAAGAGTTACATCATCTGAAAGCAGACAAAAATCCATGCGTTTTGATGTATAATTTGTGAGTGTATCATGGACGGTGTGGAGGCAGGAGGGAGTGGTTTGCTCAGGGAACGTTGATTTCAGACAGCCACACACTCTAGCGCCAGAGTGGGAGGTCCTTATTTTTAAAATTCAAAAAGTACACACTCAAATTATACATCAAACAGTGGGGATTTTTGTCAACTTCACAACAGTATTACTCTCATTTTTCTAGCTGCTATGGTTGTCTCACAATGTGGCCTAGAAGCAGGACTGGTCCGAGAAAACTCTCATAGACTTCCATTCAAAAAATCAGCTCTTTCGTTCTCTTCAGTGGCTAAAGTACAACATGTTCGCATCGTCATTTCTCCCAAACAGAAGATTGTAGAAAGCTGAAAATTTACATGAATCGGCTCCAAAGCCTTCTGTCACCTACAGTTCAAGAATTATTTTGACAGCTGTTATCGTTTTTTAAAGGGCGGCTTCCCGTTTGGGAACATGTATTCATCCATTTCGCCTGTATCAAGTTATATTTGTGGATGTTCCATATATGGGCGTGTGTATCCTTTTCTCACACACGCCTTCTGGGGCCTTCTGCTGTACAGAGGCTGTGTGTCTCTCATTCAACTGTTGTTCATATGTCCATCTGTGCTTCACTCTGTCTTACAGTCTCTTTTTCTGTATAGCCCTCTGAATTTATCAGTCAATTTTAAATGAAGGCTTTTTCTGATATTAAAGCAGAACTAAGTAAGTTTTGCTCTCGCTCTCCCCCTACTGGTCCCCTGTGAAAGCTCACTGTCGTAACGTTCCCCCGCCGCCGCCACA
>SSNP01000072.1:2186577-2210055 GCA_006937955.1 Pachypanchax playfairii
ACCCCGCCGCCGGCCCCCCAACAACAACGCGCAGAGAACGCTTTTGCAAGAAGAAAGAAAAACAAAACCAAGAAAATGTCTTGACAGGTGAGTATTATTGTCATCTTTGCGCTCCTAAGGGTGGCGTTGCTAACAACGGCAAGGGCTTCATGCTTGTATTTATGTACGTGAGTGTGAGTGCCGTAAAGCAGGTTTGTTCTCGCGAGATTAGTCGGGTCCGATCCACTGAAAGTTGCAAGTGCTGCTTTCAGGACACAGACCCCGGAGGGAGGGGAGGGACCCACGAATCACCCCGCCAAGTCCTTGTTTACCCCCACAGGGACTCTAGAAAACATTTATTGAGGTGAAAAAACTTACTTAGTTCTGCTTTAACATGATTTCTGGTTTAACATGCTGACTCATTTTCAATATCTATTGAAGTTCAACGACCTTTCTCATCTGTTTATGGGATGAAATTTCACTTCACTTCCTTTTTTCAATTGATTTTGCTTAAATGTCAACTGTTTAAGGGTTCAGTTACAAATGGCCTTTTACTTTACAAACACAGAGATCTTGTTGATAAACACCTGCTGTTAGACTGTCAGCAGCCTGATTCAGCTTTATCTGTCTGTCTGTCCATTAAAATACATGCAAATCTTAACTTTTTAACGTTTTCAACTTTTTTAACTACTTCAGGACTTTTCAACCTGAAGATTCCACCTTCAGATATTGATATATCTTCACCTTTAAAAAGTATTTAAGTTTGTGAGCCCCTTCAGCTTCATTGAAATACATACAACTCTTTAACTTTTTAACTCTTTTCACTTTTCCAACTACTTCAGCTCTCTTCACCTTGGAAACTACATCTTTATATATTGATATATCTTAAACTTTAAAAAGTATTTAAGTTTGTGAATTCCTGGAGCTTCATTGAAATACATTCAACTGTTTCAACTCTTCAACTTTTTAATTCTTTCAGCTCTTTTCAAGTTAAAAAAACCTTTTTCAGCTGTGTTTCATTCATTTTTTTTTAGCTCCCAGGAAGATATTTTTCAGCCTGTGAAAAGATTAATCTGGTCGGCAGTTACACTCTAACTGAACATTCCATTTGAGGTCTGGGGATTTTGCATGCATAAATAATACATTAAACTGATCTGATTGGCCAGGAGAAGTTGATAATAATGTTTACATCAGGTTTCATGTTACCATAGCAACAGAATTCACAAAAAAACATGAAACCCTGTTAAAATGGCACATAATAGACACAGTAGAATCTATTACCCGATGTAGTATATTAAAGAAGTCTGCTAGATCATTAGAAGTGAACCATCATGTCAAATTCAATTTTTGGGTTACCATGGCAACCACACTGAGTCTAAATCCCAGTTTTTAATGGATTACTGTGTTCATGCTTTTTCATTATGTTTTTATCTTTTCTCTCATGACTGTTTTAAAGCTTCTGACCTTCCACTTTTCTGCTTTGTGTCATTTCATCTTATTTTAGACCATTTTAAACTATTCAATAAAACTTTTCAGCTAATATTAACAGTTGTGCTTTTGAATACATTAGCACACCTTATACAGTTTTAGCAGATGCCGCCTGTTAATTCAGCACATTTAAAGCTTTTCAGCTTCTTTTAAGCCCTTCAGCTTGTTTTAGCTAATTCAACTAATTTAGGCTTTTCCAGGTGCATTGAGCTAATTTAGGTAAGTTAAGCTTTTTCAATTGCACTTTGCAAATTCAACTTCTTTTAGCAAATTTAGTGAAATAATTCAGCTAATATTGTCAGTTAGGTTTCTTATAAACATCAGTTCTCCTTAAACATTTTTGGCAGACTTAAACTAATTAATTCAGCTAATTTAAACTTTTCTTTACAAGAATTTGAACCATTCAGCTATTTTAAGCTTTCTAATCTGCCTTTAGCTAATTCAGCATATTCATTCAGCTGCATTTAACTCACTTTTTTAAGCTCCCAGTATTCACACTGCATTTCTGCCGTAACTTGTTATTACTGTAAGTACCTCCTGAAACTGCAGATATGTTTATGTGCAGTTATTTATAGCTTTAACATTTTTTTGTGCATCTTCGTTGTAGCTTTTCTTGATGGCATATTTAATGTACATGAAGTTTTTAATGTCAGTCTCTATCACATCTTCTTCTCTGAAATAACATAATTGTCCTGTCCAGCTAAAATGTGGACAGCTTTAAAGGGGCCATTTCATACAAATTTCAGGACTTTGCGGTTATTTCTTTAGTATTACCCTGTAATATGAAACATTTTATATCTAAAAAAAAACGTTAGAAAACACTGATTAACAAACCTTTCAATCTGTCTGCATTAGAATTTGGGTGGTTCCGGCTCGTTCCGTCAGGCCTCGAGCAGCAGCTCGTTCATATTCATTGTTTGGATTTGCTTGACTCAGATTGGGCTGACAAACTAGCCTATGAGAGCAAGGTATACTGTTTCCTGCCCCGCTGCGCATGGCAACATCACACTTTCTCTCTTCCTCTTTGCAACGTTATGCTACAGCCTTTAGCCAGCAGCATGCTAGGTGTGGTTTCAACTGCAGGAGCTGCCGAATACTAATGAACAAAGGAGTTGTGACGAAACAGATACAGGCTGAACAGTTTGAACTCGGGTTTTATCGCCACCTGCGTAGTTTGAGAGATAAAAACTGAAAGACAAGTTGTTGACCTGTTTTCACTCCCACTATGAAGGTAACACATGTGGAGCTAAAATATTCAACAGAAACCTCAGAAAAACCGTTTTTAATGGAATGGTCTCTTTAAAGTGTCTCTGCTCTCAGGTCTCAATAAAACATTTAGAAGCATTATAACTTTTTATGAATCATGATGCAAATTTGTGTTGTTTGACACTTAGAAGAAAAATATTAACATTTTTATGAGCTTTGAGTGAGTCTCAATTTTGAAACCGGATGGGACGAAATGCAGAAGCATAGTTCTGTGTTTACATTTTACATGGACATTGAAAAGCATTTGTGAGCTTTTGTTTTAATTGATAAAATAGATGAACTCTGTATAGCAGGTTGTAGCAACACTGCTTTTTAAACTTATTTTGCTGAAGCAGACCTAGAGAATGATTAAATCACTCAAGCAAAAAGACTAAACTTCACAAGGACCAAACAGATGAAAAAAGGCACTGTACACATATGTGCAAATCTGCTTTTCTGATTGTCACACTCAACATGCAAAGAAATTTCAAAGTATGAGTGTTATAAATAAAAAGCAACAAAAGTTTGAAATGAACAAACTTGCCGCTCTGGTTAACAGGATTTTGCTGTGTGCTCAGAAACAAGCTGTTGTCATGAATGCTTTACAGCTGTTACCACACAAACACAGTCACACTTGAGCGAGCCTAAAATTCATTCAATATAGTCATAACAATTACAGCTAGTAAAACCACAGATAATCAGAGAGAGAAATACTCACACTGTAACTGGCACTTTTTCGATAAGATTCAACATTAGTAACTCCATGTGAGATTTCTTAGTGGATTTTGGTCTTTTTTTTCTCTTTCTCCCCTTTTTCTGCTCTGATCTCACTGTTTGTCTGTAACATTAATTTGTATCCACCACACATTTCTCTTAAATGTGCGTTCCTCAGAATTGTACAGCGACATTCCATAACTTAGCATAGTTTAAACTTTAATACTGGAAATATATGCATTATGTTTTATGTGAAAAAGTGTCCATATGGCACAGAGGGAATATTGATTGATATGAAGCAGTAAAATAACATAAGAATTGCATGTCAGAGACACTTTAAAGGAGTCTAGAAATTGGCAAAAACTTGTTTGAAATGTGCACTTACCATTTTCCAGGCCAGCTTCAAGATGTCATCACGACAGAATAGGGCTTGACTTGATTTCTCGGTTTTTAATAATCCCCTTTTGGTCTCAAACCATTAACCTGTTTGACACAGCACAAGGTCAGTATAGAGATTTAGGCATTAATTCAGCTGTACTCAAGCTGTGTTGGGGGATTGTATTCCAGTAAAATTGTGGGTCTGTAATGTGTCTGTGTAACAGAATATTCTCTTACACTTATTTTTTAATCCAATGTTTATTTTAACGAAAATTTAAACTAAACTGCAGATTTGACTTGACTTGTCTTGATATATGAACAATAAACATCAAATAAAATCAAATCAAATCAAAAATACTTTATTAATCCCCGAAGGGAAATTCTAGTGTTGTTGTAGCTCAGTTATTCTTCAGGGAGCCATAGAGAGTTCTAGCTGTAGACAGGAAGGATCTCCTGTAGCGGTCTGTGCTGCAGCCGATTATGAAGAATCTTCTGACTGAAGACACTCTGGTGTTGAGTTACTGTGTTCTGAAGAGGATGATGAGGGTTTTCCATCATGTTCTTCATCCTCCTTTGGACTATCAACTCAAGAGACTCCAGTTCAGTCTCCAGGACAGAACCAGTCCTCCATATCTATCTGTTCAGCCTCCTCGCGTCACATACTCTGATGCTCCGCCCCCAACAGGTAACTGCAGATGTGATCAGCTGACAAACTCCTCTTCTTTTTTCGCTCCTCTTCAAATCTCTGTCTGTCCGTATTGTTTGAAAGCCAGACAGAGACACACTGGAGTCCAGGATATGTCCCTTTAGCCATGTCTCAGTGAAACACATGATGTCTTTCTCTCTCTTCACTGTGCTCCCGCTCCGCATCCACGTTCTCCTCTCTTGAGCTCATCAGGGATCCAGACTTTCAATTTGAGGATTATTTCAGCCTTAGAAATGTCAGTTAGCTGCTCTTACTTGTAAACAAGTCTCTTGTTGCCATGGTTACGCATCATAACAAGTGGCAAAAAAGTGACAAATCCAGCAAAAAACTCATCAGCACAGCATCCAAATCAGAAGAAAAGTATTTAGAAAATATTTCCAGAAGAAAAAACCATCAAGAAATACTCAAAAAGAATAAAAAAATGCTAGCAAATGCTAGCTAAGTCACAGAGCTACTCCAACAAGCTGCCACCAGTTATAGCGCTATTCCGGAATGTTGCATATAATCTAATGCAAAACAGCACAATAACCTGACAATACACTGGAGAGACAGAGCACAACTTAGACAGGGCAGAGACTGCTGAGAGGCATGAAGGTTATTAACAGGGACTGGTGAATGGCATGAGACATGATGTAACAGGGAACAGCAAGACAGGATCAGACATGGAAATAACAAACATTGACCTGATTTATGGCACAAAGAGCCCAGTGAGATAAAAAGGGAACCAGAGTATGAACAAAATCCACACATGCACGGGACTGCTGAACTATGGGGGAATTAATTGTTAGTCCAAATTAAATAAAGGTGAAACAAACCTAAAACATTTGTTCAATTTGTTCAATTGAGACCCACAACACTTCCTGGACTTCATGATGGAAAATATTTTTTCTCAATTTTAGTGATTATTATTTTATTTTATTTGCATTATAATTTTATTTGGATGTTATGTTAGTTTATTACAACTGTAATGGTTTTGAGAAAGTGAGGTAAAACAAAGAAAGGGAGAAATGAGAGAAGAGTTTGCTTCAACATTTGCAGGGAAAGAAAAACAAGACCAGAAAGACCAAAGTATTGACCAAAAAATGAACAATGATAATGTAAGCAGACCATGATGGAAACCTAGGCCCAGGACATCCAGGGCTCTCCCTGGAACATGACAGTCCCAGGAGGACTACCACGGGGGAACGACAGCCCCCACCCACATAAGATCGGCATTGAACTCCGGGGTGGCTGCCCCACAATCCCAGTACAGAACTCCCTGGGGGCTGCAGCAGTGAACCTGCAGGCCCAGCTGGTAGCACACCGGGATACTGTTCCAAAGACTTGAGACCCAAGGGCACCCACCAGCATTTAACCGACCAAGCCAAGAAGAAACATGCCCCGCCAAGCAGCCACAGGGATCTATCCAGAATACACCCAGGACATCCAGCCCCAAACTACAAGAACTACCAGTGCATCTGCCGGTGGCTGCATCAGAAGGCAGTGTGGAGTTTGGCAGGGAGGAGATAGACCCCACTTACTGACATGTATAGAGGGGAAGTCTGAGACCCACCCTGACAGACATGTCATACACAAACACAAGTAAACATTCCCACCCTCCTGCACACACAGAGACTCTTCCACACACCAACATAGACAGAAACAGGAATAGATGTCAGACACACACTTGGGCTCCCCATACACACTCCATACTTCCCAGGTCTACATACTAGTACCCCTAAGGTGGTGACCAGACCCAGGAGTCGTTCCCTTTCACTCTGAGGTAGGGCCACCCCGAACCCCGTCCAATCCAGAGCCCGACAGACTGCCAGGTCATTCTCCTCCCCAGACAGCAGGCAGAAGTGGGGGCTGTGGGAAGACCCCACTCTCCACTCCTCCATGCATTGTCTGTATTGTGTTAGTGGATTTTATTCCAGATTGTACAATCTGTAGTGTATCTGTGTAACAAAATATTTTTCTACAGTTATATTAATCTATGATATTTACACCAGTAACCTAGTGCATGTTGTGCATGTCCATGAAGTCAGCTTCGTTAAAAGCTGACAGAGCAGAATAGACAGACAATGAGTGGCCTTTGACTTCTGCTTTCCCCTAACCCCCACTTTATGGCAACACCGGAAAAAAGATATGTTAATTTCCTAGCAATTTTACTCCCTCAGACACTTTCCCTGGTTTGTGTCTTATTGTTGCTATGCATGTAATGATTCCTTTTTGTCAAATGTCAAACTGACCTTGTGTGATACAGGAAGCCTGTCCATGCACCAAGGTCTATCTATACTAAGCACTCCGTAAGGTGCATGTAGATGAGATGTTATTTATTTTTTACTTTTAAAAGTGTTTTCTTTATAGCTGAGTTAAATGAAGAACATTGGACAAATATGATGCCACAACCAAGTTTGAATCTTTCTACCATCAGTTCTATTTCTCTCTGTGGACTTCTCACTACCCCCAAATATGGACACGGTCCGGTTTCCATCACTTAATGATGATCTGTACATTTCAATTCCTTCCACTTAACCCTAATTCTAAAGCTAGATTAACTTTACCCGGATGTTATTTGGAGTTTACTACTCAAAATGTCATAATTTGAAATACCAATGCAAAGCGTTGCAAAGCAATGCACTGCTTTCATAATGGCAGTCCTCTTATTCTGCACCTCTAAACTGGCCTCTTGACTGACTGACTGACCGACCGACCATTCGTCCATCAAATTTATAGTGACCCAAACAGAGCGATGCACAACATGCGTTAATATGTCTGGCTCAATTATGGGAAGTGTGGATTTACTTTTATTGGCGATCTACATTACCATGGTGATATAGCACACCAGAAACACCACCCAAGATTGTCCCTACAGGACCAAAAGTCAGACATAATGCCCTGTATGAAAAATCAAACTAACTGGGATGCTCACTGAGATCCTGTATAATGGTTCTGTGGTATTTTGAGTTACCAAGGCAACAGACTACTCAAACACCACACCACACCACACAAGACTTAGAGTCGCGGTCGAGGCGAAATAACCTGCGAATCTATGGAGTGGAGGAGGATGCCGAGGCGACATGCGCGTCGGTGGCTGATTTTGTGGAGAAATGGCTGAAAGAGGAATTCTCGATTACCGAAGACCTCCAGATTCAACGAGCCCATCGAGCTCTAGCTCCGAAGCCCAAACCAGGTCAGCCACCACGGTCTATTGTGATATACTTCCAGCAGTTCACGGTGAAAGAGATGATCATTAAGAAGGCATGGGAGAAGAAAATTGTTTTATTTAGAGAGAAAAGGGTCTTTTTCGACCACAACTACTCGGAAAGGACGCTGCGACAGCGAAAAGCCTTCGTCAACGTGAAGAAGCTGCTGAAGAAAGAAGGTGTGTGCTTCCAAACTCCATATAACAAGATGCGCATCCACTGGCCGGGCGGAGTGAAGACCTATGGAGACGCCGACGACGCGACCCGAGACCTGAGGCGGCGTGGATACGATGTGGAGGATCCAGTGGGCTTTACTGAGGACACCGCCCTCGTGAATAACCTGATCTCAACCGGGATCGCCTCGTTCAAGCTTGCTGGGAGTTTTTGTTTAAGGTTCTGTATTTGAAGATAGACAGAACATGGTTGAGATGTTTAATGACATTTTATGAGTATTGAGACAAAGATTTATGACTTCTTGTCCTTAAATGTAAACGGTTTGGGAAACCCAGTCAAAAGGGCCAAAATCATGGCTAAACTTAAAAAAGAAAATATGAAAATCAACTTTCTTCAGGAGACTCATTTGTCTAATTCAGAACATGAAAAACTGAAAAGATTTGGATTTAGAAACACTTTCTATAGTTCACACTCTAATTCACGAAAGAGGGGAGTTGCAATATTAGTAGCAAATTCAGTAAATTTCATACTAAAAAGGGAAATAAAGGATAAAGAGGGTCGATTTATCATAGTAATTGGAGATCTAGACCAAACAACAGTAACGTTGGTCAATATTTATGCACCGCCTGAAAGTAAAAAGGAATTTTTCAAAACATTGCTCAACACAGTTGCAGTGGAGGCCGAGGGTATAAGTATATGTGGTGGTGATCTGAACGTAGTAATGAATTATAATATGGACACGACTAGTCTAAAAAGAAACAAAAAATCAATATCCAAATTTGTAAGAGACATGTGGACCGAAATGGGATATATAGATGTGTGGAGAGTCTTGCATCCTCTTCAGAGAGACTTTAGTCATTATTCAGAAACACATAACGTTTATTCAAGAATTGACTATTTTTATTTGCAAAGAGAATACATAAATCTGGTAAAAGAATGTCACATGGGAGTGGCTGATTTGTCCGATCATAATGCTATTTACCTGAAAATTGAACTGAAATGTAGACAAAGAAGAACAACATGGAGGTTAAAAGCAGGCATCTTAAATAATGAGACAGTAGTCAAACAAATTAAAACAGATATAAAAAATTACCTAGAGGAGAATAATAACGGAGAGACAAACCCATCAATTGTCTGGGATGCACTAAAAGCAGTAATACGAGGAAAACTAATTTCAATTGGAAGCAAACAAAAAAAAGAAAGATTAAAGCAATACCAGCTGCACATATCAGAATTAAGAAACCTCGAACAAAAAAATAAAGAAAAACCAGATGAAGCCACTCGACAACAATTAAATCAGGCAAAAAAGAAGATTAACGATCTACTCCAAAGCGAGACAGAAACCAAAGCAAGATTCCTAAAACAAAACTTTTATGAATCTGGCCCCAAAGCCACAAGATTGCTAGCTAGACAAATAAGAAAAAGGCAGGTGGAACTAACTGTTGATAAAATACGTGACCCTAAAACAAACCAAATAAAATATGACCCAGATGGAATAGAAAATGTTTTTAGAGACTATTACAAAGACTTGTATGCCCAATCAGATACCCCAGACCTAAAAGAAATGAAAAACCTACTTGAACCACTGGACATGCCTTCAATAGGAACTAAACAAAACAAGTGTATAACTGCTAGGATCACCCCAGAAGAAATTTAAAAAACAATTAAAAATTTGAAATCAAATAAATCCCCAGGTAGCGATGGCTTTCCATCAGAGTGGTACAAGAAATTTGAGGAAGAACTCACTTCATTACTCTGTACCACATTCAACTGGATTTTAGAAAATAAAATTACCCCCCCTTCCTGGAAGGAAGCAATCATTACAGTGCTCCCTAAACCATTTAAAGATAAAGAGTTTTGCCAAAATTACAGACCGATTTCTATTTTAAATATTGACTATAAGATCTACACATCAATCATTTCAAACCGACTCCAAACCTTTGTATCAGACCTGATAGAAGAGGATCAAACTGGCTTTATTAAGGGTAGACAAACACATGATAATATAAGAAGAACACTGCATATTATACATACAATTGATAAAAATAAATTACCTGCAGTCTTAATCAGTTTAGATGCTGAAAAGGCATTTGACAGGGTAAATTGGGAGTTTTTATATTTAACATTGGAAAAATTTGGATTTAATGAAGAATCAATTCAGTGTATCAAATCTCTTTATCACCAACCTACTGCTAGGGTTAAAATTAATGGATCCCTCACAGATAGACTTGTTTTAGAGAGGGGAACTAGACAGGGTTGTTGCCTAAGCCCTGTACTCTTTGCCCTCTACATTGAGCCCTTAGCTCAAATGGTAAGACCGGATCCTGCAATATCAGGAATAGATATAAATGAACAGAAACATATCATAAGCCTTTTTGCAGATGATATAATGATCTACTTAATCAATCCAAATGAAAATTTTGAACATCTAATTAAGTTTTTTGATAAATTTGGTCTATACTCTGGATATAAAATAAATATTAATAAAACCCAAGCTCTAATTTTCAATTGTACTCCAAATCAAGATCTTAAGAAATGGAAAATAAATTGGGAAGCAAACTCTCTTAAATACTTAAATACTAAATACTAAATATGACAAAAAACTAGTGCTGTCAAAAGATTAAAATATTTAATCGCGATTAATCGAATTTATGTCCAAGTTAATTCGCAATTAAGCTTGATTAATCGCACATTATCTAGTTCAAGTGTCCCTTGATTTCTTTTTTGTCCCAGTTATTTTTTTTTCTCATTTTAATGCTCTTATGGAATAGTGGATCGGCTTGCTTTGTGCAAATGTTTTTATTGAAAAAAACCACTGGCATATACCTAAATTCAACAGTCATTCACAGTTGGAGAAAACACACAATATAACACTGTTCAACAGAAGGCTGAAGAAAAAAGTGTCACATAAGCCATCTCTTCAACAGGGATCAAAACAGGGGGATACGAAATAAAATAAAGTGCACATGTTAAGGTAAATCAGGCAAAATAGCCTGTAGTGCAATTAAATGATGGTTTAACATATTCTTTCAAGTTTGTTTTGAACGTAACAATAAGGCCACAGCTCTCTCACAGAACGGAATATTTCAGGGTGCTGAGAAATCCTGTTCCCCCCTGTAACTTTGACTATCTGTCCGTTCATCCATCTACATATATAAAGTAATATAAAAACATGGCAGCCTAAACAAACAAGAAGTTATAGAAAATAGTGTTTGGTGGATGATAATCATTTCAATTGAAATTCAAAAATGTATTTTTAATCCCAGAGTAAAATTAATCATTGTTGTAGCTCAGACTAATCAAGTCTAACCGCCAGGTTTAGTGACGTGAATACCGAGAGACTTGATTCTCACGGCGAGTAAAAAAAACACTCAAAACAATTTTCGTTTTCGTTCATTGATTTAACGGAAGCTTAATGAAGCAAGAACTTCGACAGGGAAACTTGTCCTTTTATCAGTCTAGTTTCAGTCTAACGAGAAACTGATCTTAAGGGCTGTGAAGCTTGTCGGCTCCGCCCCTCTGGCTGCGGTGCGTGCTCCTGAGACAGGGGAAACAGAATATTTCAGGGGAACACATTTTCGCACAAGATCGGTCTTACTAGAGCCGGTGTGATGTTGTAGTTTTCTAACGTAACGAGTTTTTTGCAAAATCGTGGAGAAAAACTACAACGGGCTGGCCCAAATAGAACGAGCGTTAATCTCGCGATAAAAAAATGCACGCCGTTAAAATGGGTTTCAGTTAACGTCATTAATAACGCGTTTAACTGACAGCACTACAAAAAACCTAACCAAAATATATGTGAAAAACTATGAACAAATTGATATCAGCATAAAGAAAGACATTGATATATGGTCCACATATCCACTAGGATTTAGTGATAGAATACATGTAATAAAAATGAATGTACTGCCTCGTTTGCTGTACTTATTCTTAGCACTTCCAGTGAATGTCACTCAAACACAGTTCCATAAATGGGATAAACTTGTGTCGAGATTTATATGGGAAGGGAAACGTCCAAGAATACGCTATGCTACTTTACAACTACCAAAAACAAAAGGAGGAATGGCACTATTAAATTTAAAGAAATACTATAACGCGGCCCAAATACATCGCTTAATTTACTGGTGTAATACTGAATATGTGAGCAGATGGAAAGATATTGAAGTTTTGGCATCGAAATTTCTAGGCCAAACAAATATTGGGGAAAAAGACACTACAGCCTGTGATAGAAAAGATTTAGAACTAAATCCAATTTCTTTATTTACTTTAGAAAATTGGTACACTGTTGTGAAACAACTAAAAATTGGAAAAGAACTGGGATTGCTTAAATGGATTGCGCATGACGACAAATTTAAACCAGGACAATATGATCCGACATTTAAAATATGGATGGCAAAAGGCATAACAGCTTTATGTAAAATAATTAAAGAAAGAGAAATTATAAGCTTTCAGGAACTTAAAGATACATATAATTTGACAAACCAAGATCTGTTCAGATACTTACAAATACGAGACTATTATGGAAAATGTATAAAAACAAGTGAAAATGAAACACATAGTATGCTAAAGATGATGATGTTGGCATACAATAAACTTATCCCAAGAGTAGTGTCAATCTTATATAAGTGCCTGATGGAATCAAAAGAACTGTCAACTACATATGTCAGGATAAGGTGGGAAAAAGAGCTGGGTGAGGAAATCCTGGAAGGAACGTGGAATTGTATGTGGAAAATTCATCAAACTACGACACAATCACAAAAATGGAGAGAGTTTGCCTGGAAGAATCAAATCAAATCAAAAATACTTTATTAATCCCCGAAGGGAAATTCAAGTATTGTTGTAGCTCAGTTATTCTTCAGGGAGCCATAGAGAGTTCTAGCTGTGGACGGGAAGGATCTCCTGTAGAGGGTTCTAGGTGTGGACAGGAAGGATCTCCTGTAGAGGGTTCTAGGTGTGGACAGGAAGGATCTCCTGTAGAGGGTTCTAGCTGTGGACAGGAAGGATCTCCTGTAGAGGGTTCTAGCTGTGGACAGAAAGGATCTCCTGTAGAGGGCTCTAGCTGTGGACAGGAAGGATCTCCTGTAACGGTCTGTGCTGCAGCGGATTATGAAGAATCTTCTGACTGAAGACACTCTGTTGTTGAGTTACTGTGTTCTGAAGAGGATGATGAGGGTTTTCCATCATGTTCTTCATCCTCCTTTGGACAATCAACTCAAGAGACTCCAGTTCAGTCTCCAGGACAGAACCAGCCCTCCTTATCAATCTGTTCAGCCTCCTCGTGTCACATACTCTGATGCTCCGCCCCCAACAGGTAACTGCAGATGTGATCAGCTGACAAACTCCTCTTCTTTTTTCGCTCCTCTTCAAATCTCTGTCTGTCCGTATTGTTTGAAAGCCAGACAGAGACACACTGGAGTCCAGGATATGTCCCTTTAGCCATGTCTCAGTGAAACACATGATGCTGCATTCCTGATACTCTGACTGGGTCTTCAACAGAGTTTAAAGTTCATCCATTTTGTTAGCAAAGAGATCTCACATTCATCAATATGACTGATGGAAGTGAAGGTTTAAACTTCCTCTTTCTCTCTCTCTTCACTCTGCTCCTGCTCTGCATCCACGTCTTCTTTTTTTTGAGCTCATCAGGGATCCAGAGTTTCAATTTGAGGATTATTTCAGCCTTAGAAATGTCAGTTAGCGGCTCTTACTTGTAAACAAGTCTCTTGTTGCCATGGTTACGCATCATAACAAGTGGCAAAAAAATGACAAATCCAGCAAAAAACTCGATCAGCACAGCATCCAAATCAGAAGAAAAGTATTTAGAAAATATTTCCAGAAGAAAAAACCATCAAGAAATACTCAAAAAGAATAAAAAAAATGCTAGCAAATGCTAGCTAAGTCACAGAGCTACTCCAACAAGCTGCCACCAGTTATAGCGCTATTCCGTAAAATTAGGTTTTTCATAACACCTCAGATCAAAAGTAAACAGACTAAAACCAATCAACCATGTTGGAGATTATGTGGTGACATAAATTCAGACCAAATCCACGTTTTCTGGAGTTGTGAGAAAATCCAGGCATTCTGGAGTATCGTTCACTCAGCTCTCTGTGAAATACTCATGTATGCGATACCCCATTCCTGTCTTGTACTTTATCTTGGATACCTGGATAAAACCGTGCATGTGGACGATCGGAACCTGACCAAGATTCTCTTGGTGGCTGCCAAGAAGACCATTACAAAGAACTGGCTCAAGACCGATACCCCGACATACGGACAGTGGATACACATTGTGGAGGATATTGTAACGATGGAAAGACTCACCTACAAACTGAAAATGAAAGAAACTAAATTTCTAAAGGACTGGGAGAAATGGTTTTCATACAAGTCAAGAAAAGACTGTCTCATTTTGACCTTTGATGGAAAACTCTCCCCAGCGGGTTTTTTATTTTATTTTAATTTCATTTATTTTATTTTTACTGTTATTTTACATTGGTAAAAATAAAAAGAAAAAAAAAATTGAATTAATGTAAAATGTTAACATTTACTGTTGGCAATGTTAAATAGAAATGTCATAAGGGAAAGTAACATTTAAATGGAGAAAAAAAAGGATGAATATTCTGTACCTCATCATCCTTCCTTTTGTAAAAGCAAATTGGACCTGACAATGTATATTTTGTGTATACTTGTGAAAAAAAATAAAAATAAAAATTGGAAAATGTACATGTTTTGAGAGATTAATGTGCAAACACACTTTGACATACAGATGTAATTCCAACTTTTATCTGGTCATGAGACATAGGTCTATAACATATTGAAATTACTTTTACATATCTGCTGCTGTATTACCATGGCAATGCCATTCACTAATCAAACACAACTGGTCAGCTCACAGTAGTTACTGTGGACCCTGTTTGCACATGTGATATCAAAGTAACTGGGTTGACCAAGAGAAGTGAACCATCATGTTCACATTACATTTTGGGTTACCATGGCAACAGAATCTAGTTAAAACCATAGCCCTATTGTAATCCAATTGAATATCTCTAAAATAATCATATTTCCCCAATAGTCTTCCATATTAATTTCACTCTTTCAGCCTTTTCATCACCTTTGCAGCACCTGTCAACTGTCACACACTCAGTGTGGTATGAATTCAGCTTTCTGATTCACTGAGGGTTTCTCAGTCATGCATATGGTGACAGTCCCTCTCAAAGTTTCTTCAGGAACTTTCTAGTTTGAATTATACTGCTTAAGAGCCATGATGAAACATCCTCTAACACAAGTTACAAATAGTCTTGACAGTGCTCTGAAGCCACATAAGCAAATGCAGTAAAAAAAGTAGGTATTTTTAGGGGGAACAATAGTCACCACAAAGCAATATTTAAACTGTGCCTTTAATTTCCTACAGATAACTCAGGATAACGTGTTCTTGTCATGAACAATGTGCTGTTGTGTTATTTTTCAATATTTCACTTTATAATTGAGTCTGTAAATTCTTTACTTTGCTTCTGGGTCATGTAAATAATAGGATGAAGAGACTAAAATCTGTCTTTGTCTTCGAAAATGAATAGTGTGTTTATGTGTGCTGCATGTGTGTATATTTTGCTCTGTGTGTGTGTGCGTGCATGTGTGTGTGTGCTTGTCCCGCATGATGAATAAGGTTTCTATTCACATGTGTATGGAACAAAGCAGCTCCAGAGTTCAGGCTTCTGGATATCCTGTTGATATCACACTGGCCTATTCTTTTCACTGTGTATGTGAACACATAGAGCAGCCTGTTATGCTGCTTGGCTGTGGTTAATTACAGATGCCTTTTGTGCAAATTACAGCATTATGCATGTGCTTCACAGCATTTTTGAGTAAGATGGTACTTTTCAGCTGTGGTTACTGTTCTTTTAATGTTAATCTTAAAATATGGAACACCAGAAGTGTTTATTATCTAATCAGCAGAAGGAGTGTTTGAGTTTCCAATCCATACTTGCTGATGTAGGCCTACCATAGGAGCACAACATTTTTTTGCTTGTGAAGCACAGTACTTTTGATTTGTGTGTCACAAGCTTAGAAAGAAGTGAAGGAGAGAGGCATGACAGGAATCCTGTCTTCTAAGTGTTGAAGAAGATGGGAAGAGGGCGGTGAGGCCAGTGTCTACAGGGGTCATTTATTTTTAGTTTTGCCTGTCTTCTGCTGCCCTTCAAACTGGACGTAGTCACACACACTTAAAATAATACCAGTGTGACAGCAGGGCTTCATCCATACTTTTTCATCTGATAGCTCCCAGCATATTCAGAAAGTTGCACATATTTGCCATCCATTGATTGATTTACATTAACAAATGATGAAACGCTGCAGAGGCAACTAAGTATCACAATTAGTTTTAAGGATTTCTGCATAGACTGTATATATAAATAACCCTGTGTGGTATTTATCCCAATTTCATTCATGTACATGCTACAGAACAAAAATGAAAACTTATTTTAAATCTGTTCTGTTCTGTTTCCACTAGATGTTTGGGAAGCTGTTTTCTTGTATCTGACATAAAAAGGACTTATTGTCTAAGCCATTGGTATACTGAATGTAAAGATGGGCATTTGCTAACATGGGCAGGACTTGAAACTTATACTGTACCTCAACCAGTCATTTTGTTTGACTTAAACTTCCATGTTACCCTTCTGTGGCCAATGATTATATTTATATACAACTGATAGATGTTTTATCTCTTGGTGTTGGTCAGTTTTACTTTAGGCCTCACTTCCTTTCATGTGCTATTTGTTTTAATTGCCAACTAATGACTGTCTCTTAAAAATGAATTACTTTGTTACAATATAATCTTTAAATGGTAAGCTTTAATGTTTTGCTGCGTCTGTGAGCAGACCTGTTTCACAACAACTTCTCTGGACTGTGTTCCTGTTCTTAGTGGTTGTGTTTTATTGTAATCCATTTCTTTTGGCAATATTTTACAGAATGATACAGGCCAACAGTGTGGTTTAGATTTGCAAACATGGTTTGAGTGAGCTAAGAGTTCTGCTCGTGGGGAATGTTTGTGTGTAGGTGTGTGTGTGTTTGTGTGTATTAACACATAAATGAGTCTAAATTTGTCAGTACTGCCAGGATCTATTAATAGGATCTCTATAGGGATTTTAATTACTCAGCTGCAAAAGTTACATCACCTCATCATACGTCTTTGCCAACAATTTCAACAACATATTCTTTTAGGGTAAGTAAGCTAAACACAACAGCATGCATGTTAGTTTATTTTAGGTGACGCAAACCGATGTTATTTTGGCCAAAGTATATTATAGTCATATTTCACTTTTATCCCAGGAGCAGCAGAGCGGTTAAGGTTTTTTGTGGCATTTATGTACAACATGAGGTCATTTTTGTTTTTGTTAGAGAGAACTGACAAGCAAATTTATAAGCTATGAATCAATAATATTCATTCCAGGACATGCAACAAGTTGCTATGATTGTTATTATTTCAATAAAACACATGATTTAATTGGTGTTTCAAAGTGTTATTCCATAGTGTGAGTGAAGGCTTATAAAAAAAAATAAATGGCAAAAACAGTAGCCAGAGAGAGAAAATAAAAACTATACATGAAACAATAGAGATGTTGAGATTGGAGCAAAAGAGAGAGATTTGTTGTGGTTTGGTAGAATAAAAACAAAGCAAGATGGGACATCACTGAAGCCAGCGCTGCCTTTCATTCCCTCAGAGGCCACCCATGCTGACAATGCCTAATGCTTGGTTTAAAAGGGTGAAAAATGTTAGAGAACAGAGACTGTATGTTATATCATTGTACAAAATGTTCTGCTGACATGACAGTTTTGTTGTACAATATACAGTGCTGCCAAAAAGACTATTAAAAGGTTGAATATGGAACAATTTCATAAAAAGCTATATTTTTAAAAAATGAATACCTCCACCGGGTGTTTGCAAGGGTGTAGAATGATACTACAGTATTTCCTTTAAAAATTATAATTGAAATATATTGATTTTGAGGGGCATGACATTGGCAGTATGTTTACATCTACAACCAATAGCGGGCACCATTGCAGGTTGTCTAATATGGTAAATAGTTTGTTCAGCACAGCAAAAATGGCGGAGTCAGCTAGTCAAAGCCGCTGCTTCAGAGCCCCGGTACTAGTATTAAGTACTTAACTAAAACTACTAATATTTGTGCACAAAACTACTCTGGTAAAAATAAAAGTACTGCAACTTCTTCCTTACTTAAACAAAAGTTTAAAAATACGCACTCTTAAATGTACTTAAGTAAGAAAGTAAAAAGTAAATTGATATTTTTCCCCTAAAAAATATATATTTTCACTTTTAAAGCTGTTATACTTAATTTGCATAAAAAATTAGCGTAACATATTTTTTCCATGCCCATTAAAAACGTTTTAACACAGCATGGAGAAAAATATGTTGTGAAGATAAAAAAAAGAAAAAGAAAAAAAAAAAAATTAAGTGGTTTTTCCGTATTTGTCTAAAAACATCAACCAATCAAATGGTTTGGCCCGGAAGGAGTTATTGGACAGTCTCTCCAGCCATACAGTCGTCCGCATTTATTTGGCTTCTGTGATCCTAAAAAACTGAGACATATTACCGCAGCACACCACTGCTGGGAGTGTTCGCAGCTCTACCATGTCACAGCAGGAGAAACAGCCGCCGGCTGTTCCGCGTTTCTTTCATGTCAAAGTAACAATTAATGTCAGTTGTTCGTTGTTATATTGTTTTCACTTACCGGTGATTCCGCCATGTTACCGTACTTGAATGAACTGCGGACCAGTATTTTGCACTCGATCGTCTTCTGGGGCTACTCGTGTTTCCAAACCTGGGGGGGCGTGGCTTAGGAATTCTACCCAACGGGAGGGGCTGAGAGTTCTGTGACTTTGTTGACAGTCTAAGCTAGGCAAATTGAAATCAGGGATATCAGCTTTAAATCCTGTATTTTTTTTACTCAGACTCAACTCACCGAGTACTGGTGCATAAGACAAAATAAATGTCACTTTGTGTGAAGTTAAATGCATTTGACATTGTCTGGTTGACGCTATCCTGCTCACTTTCTCCTGTAACAATCACAACAAATGCGGCGTGAAAAAACCATGTGCTTAACTAGCTTGCATCCTCTAGCTTCCTGTTTTTCAGCACTTGTTGGCTCAGGTGTACATTGTTTATATTGATTATGTTGTGTTGTCAGTCACCTTTGGAGATTTTAAAAGGAAAGACCTGGGGTGTATTTCACAAAGCAGGTTTAACAAATTCAAAATCAAAACCTGAACTCAAAGTTAACCAACCCCCAGTTGTCAAACTCAGAGTTTTCGGTTTTAGAACAGGTGTTAAGCATTAGTTCAATCAACTCTGAGTCAAAGTTAACCTGAGTTACGCTCGTGCATGAGGACATAGACATGTATACTGTATAATGTCTATGCATGAGGATATAAGAAGCCCTCATCAATGGAACACAGATAACATGATTCACCATGGCAACCAGTGGACAAAAGGTTAGCGCCCCCTACTTCTTCCCAGTAGAATTGGATCTTTTAATGACTGCATGTGCAAAAAATTAGCACATTTTTAAAAAGGCAGCAGCAAAAGAGAGAGAGAGATTGTGTGGCAGAAAATTGCTTATGTAGTCATTTGAGTATTAATTAGAGGAGAAAAATAACTCATATAACACTGTTCCACTCATTCAATATTCATAGGTGCAAAAAGAACAAGGAAGTAAGTAAAGATGAAATATAAAAATATACGGTAGTTCAAACAGGTGAGGGATCATTTATATTTTATTTTTTACATTTGATTTACAAGCAGTTATGATTTTGTTTAACTTTCTCATTAAACTGCATTCAGTGGTTATATTCTAAATGTGATAGCTAGATTTAAATATTTAGGGAAATCCTCTAAACAATAAAAAAGCCAAATATTACACCATTCCATCACTGCCAGTATTTAATATTGTCTATGTGAAAGCCACCTAACTGACCCCATTATAGCAACAGAGAAAAGGCTGAGGCCTGTAAAACAGGTGGCCACAGAAAGGGAAGATGCAGAGAGGACTGTTGAACTTTAGTAAAAAAACTTTCAGTTAATAGTGTTGATCCAATCCAACTTGCAGCTTCTTTCTCTTCATCAACAGAGCATGCTGGAAATGATAAGGGTTCCATTAATGAGGAAGAGGGTCCATCAACTGCCAAAGCACAGCTTACCTCAGTAGGGATATTTTTCAGCATTAACCAACAACTTACTATGAGACTAAGTAGACATGGAAATACACAGAATTGTCTCTGTGTGGACAACATTTCCACCATGGGTCATAAGAGAGATGTGTGAACTGAGAATATTGTTTAAATAAATAATTGATGATCGTAGAAACACTCATACAGATACTCATCAGGGTAATAAAACATCCACTTGGGGTCTAATCATCAGTGTTAGGAATGTTACTTTAAAAGTAATTAGTTATAGTTACTCACTTTTTCCAAAAAGTTTATTTAGTTAGAAACTGAACTACTCTACAAAAGAGTAACTAGTTACATAGTTCCAATTCATAGTAACGCACTGCATTTTACGTTCAGGTTACGTTCAGGTGGGCGTACGTCATATGGAAGCGCCAGCTTCATTGTTGTAATAACGCAAAATTCCGCTAGGGGGCGACAGAAGTTACGCACTATAGCTTTAAAGAGGCCGTTCCATTAAAAAACTTTTTTTCTGAGGTTTCTGTTGAATATTTTAGCTCCACAGGTGCTCTTACCTTCATAGTGTTTGTGAAAACAGGTCACCAACTTCTTTTAGTTTTTATCTCTCAAACTACGCATGTGGCGATAACACCCGAGTTCAAACAGCCTGTATTTGTTTCGTCACAGCTCCTTTGCTCGTTAGTATTCATCAGCTCTGGTAGTTGAAACCACACCTAGCATGCCGCTGGCTAAAAACTGTAGCATAACGTAGCAAACCGGAAGAGAATACGTGTGCTGTTGCCATGCACAGTGGGGCAGGAAACAGTATGCCTTGCTCGCATGGGCTAGTTTGTTAGCCAATCTGACTCCAGCAAATTTGAATAATGAATATGAACGAGCTGCTGCCGAAGCCTGACGGAATGAGCCGGAGCCAGCCGAATTTTGACACAGACAGATTGAAAGGTCTGTTAATCAGTGTATTCTAACGTTTTTTTTCAATATATATTATTTCATATTACTGGTTAATACTTAAGAAATAACCACAGAGTCCTAAAATGTGTATGAAATGGCCTCTTTAAACATGAACAAACATTTGTGGAAAGTTTAGACTGATGTTTCATGCCTCAAAGTTTAACAACCCTGACCCTCTCAGGCAGGGGTTTGTAATTGTTTGTAGTCTTAAAGAATACTTCACCAGGTGATGGACAATTTGAAGTTCTTCTTTTGAAGTTGACTGACTTTTGTTTTATTTTCTGACCTAATGACTCCTCGCTTTTCCATAATTTTGAGGTCCAGACTCTGGAAAGTGAGTGGAATTATAGTCAATCAGAGTCCAGCAAATTCAAATAAGGAATATTAATGAGTTGCTGCCCGAAGCCTGACGGAACCAGCGGAATCTTGTTGCAGATAGATTGAAAGGTCTGTTAATCAGTGTTTCTTGACTTTTTTTTAGATATAAAAATGTTTCATATAACAGGTTAATAATGAAATTTGTGTGAAATGGCCTCTTTAAAATGTAAGGAGTAGAAAGTATAGACACTTGTGTTTTAAAAGTCAGGAGTAAAAGTAAAAAGTTGCATTAAAAATAAATATTCAAGTAAAGTACAGATACCTAAAAAATCTACTTAAGTACAGGATTGAAGTACAAGTACTTTGTTACTTCGCAACTGCTGAGATTTATTGATCCTTCTCGGAAGAGCGACTGGTGAAGATCAAAAGCCAGAGTTAGTTTAGGTGAAGCCTACAATAGATGGCCAATATAAAGAATTTTATTGGCATCAAAACGCACACGTTATATTGTTGCAACTACAACATCCACACACTAGATGTCGATATGGTGTTTGTGTTCCATATCCAACCTTTAAAGAGGCCATTTCATAGACATTTCAGGACTTTGTGGTTATTTCTTAAGTATTAACCAGTAATATGAAACATTTTATTTCATCCAAACTCAGTTATGGCGATCTCTGGAGACTTCAACAACGTCTCCCTCTCTACAGCTTTACCAACATTCCAACAGTTTGTCAGCTGCTCCACCAGAGAAAATAAGACATTGGACTTATTTTATGTAAATATTAAAAATGCATACAGCTCCTCTGCCCTGCCACCTTTAGGAAGATCTGACCATAATCTGGTTCTTCTCACCTCCACCTACAAGCCCATCGTTCAGCAGCAACCAGTGATCACAAAAACCATCAAAACCTGGTCTAATGATGCTGAAGGTGCTCTGAAAAGTTGCTTTGAGGCTACGGACTGGAATGTCCTCTGTGAACCTCATGGAGACAACCTCAACACCATGACTGAGTGTGTGACAGATTATATAAACTTCTGTGTGGACAGCATCGTACCAACAAGAACTGTGAGGTGCTTCCCCAATAACAAACCCTGGATCACCAGAGACCTGAAAAAGCTGCTGAACATCAAAAAGAAAGCCTTCAGGGATGGTGTCAGGGAGTTATTAAAGACAACACAAAAACAACTTAAAGTACAAACCAGGAAGTGCAAGGAGGACTACAGGAAGAAGCTAGAGTCAGCTCCAGCAGAACAACGTGAGGGATGTGTGGTCTGGAATGAAGAAGATCACCGGCTTCAAGGTAAAGGGGGACCAGACTGATGGAGGTCTGGACAGAGCTAATGAACTGAACATGTTCTTCAACAGGTTCAGTTCCCCCCCTGCCTCCATCCCCACAGACCACACACCCTCCATGAGCCCACAGCTTTCCTGTCACACCTCCACTCCGTCACCCTGCAGCTCAGTCATGGACCAGAACACTGCTTCATCTTCCTCCACCTCAGAGCACCCAAAGACCTCCTCTGCCTCCACCTCCACTCTGTCTGTGACCTGCAACCAGGTCAAGAAACAACTAGAGAAACTGAACCAGAACAAGGCTGCAGGTCCAGATGGTGTCAGTCCCAGAGTTCTCAAGACCTGCTCAATGCAACTATGTCCAGTTCTCCAGCACCTCTTCAACACCAGTCTGAGACAGAAAACAGTTCCTGTGCTGTGGAAAACATCCTGCCTTGTTCCAGTACCTAAAAAACCACAACCAGCTGAACCAAACGACTACAGACCAGTTGCCCTGACATCTCACGTCATGAAAGTCCTGGAGAGACTCTTACTGGCTCACCTCAACAAGCAAGTCAGCACCTTTCAGGACCCATTACAGTTTGCATACCGTAATGGGCTTGGGGTTGAAGATGCCATCATCTACCTGCTTCACAGAGCACACTCTCATCTGGACCAATCAGGCAGCACTTTGAGGGTCATGTTCTTTGACTTCTCAAGTGCTTTTAACACAATTCAGCCTGCTTTGTTATGTGAGAAGCTCCATAAATTCCAGGTGGATTCCTCCACAACATCCTGGATTTATGACTACCTCACAAACAGACCACAGTTTGTGAGACTGAAAGGTTGTGTGTCTGAGATGGAGG
>SSNP01000072.1:2239456-2288491 GCA_006937955.1 Pachypanchax playfairii
ACGTAATACTGGGGCGGAAATACGGGAAAGGACTCGTGACGCGGGTCACGTGATAGGAGTCGGTTTAAAAGCGAGTAACTTGCTGTTCACGGCAGAACAAGCAGGGATTTCACTAGAGCAAGGTAGCAGATAATTCAGGTGAGCTGAGTTGGGTCAATGTTTACTTCTGGGCGAAACTGGTGACGCGGGTTACGTAATACTGGGGCGGAAATACGGGAAAGGACTCGTGACGCGGGTCACGTGATAGGAGTCGGTTTAAAAGCGAGTAACTTCCTGTTCACGGCAGAACAAGCAGGGATTTCACTAGAGCAAGGTAGCAGATAATTCAGGTGAGCTGAGTTGGGTCACTGTTTACTTCTGGGCGAAACTGGTGACGCGGGTTACGTAATACTGGGGCGGAAATACGGGAAAGGACTCGTGACGCGGGTCACATGATAGGAGTCGGTTTAAAAGCGAATAACTTGCTGTTCACGGCAGAACAAGCAGGGATTTCACTAGAGCAAGGTAGCAGATAATTCAGGTGAGCTGAGTTCGGTCACTGTTTACTTCCGGGCGAAACTGGTGACGCGGGTTATGTAATACTGGGGTGGTCACGCGGGTGTCAGCCTGTTGCAATTAGCTTAGCCAATCAACTGTGTGATTGTTAGGTATATAGCCAGACACATTAGACTGAGCGTCAGCGAGGCGTCAGCGTGTCTGGTCCCACATCAGTTAAGACCACAGAGGGTCAAGACCTGCGAGTCGACCTGCGCGAGTCCACCCAGCAAAGTAATTACAAACCACTACACAGACACCATGTGCAAATCACACATCCCAGTCATAATCCGCACTGCCTCATCCAGCCCATGGCGTGTCGGGCTGCCACATCCTCCATTACCCTCGGCCTCTGGAACTGTCAGTCCGCAGTTAACAAAACAGAGTCCATCAGTTCTCTGCCGCACCTCTCCGATATACAGGTCCTAGCCCTGACCGAGACCTGGATTCGTCCTGACAACACAGCAACACCGGCTGCCCTCTCTTCTAATGCAGAATTCACACACACTCCTTGTCCTGCTGGGCGAGGAGGCGGTACAGGCATCCTGATTTCCAAAATGTGGAAATTTTCCTCCTCGCAAACCACTACTACCTGCTCCTTATTCGAATTTCATGCAGTACGAATCTCTAAGCCCGTCGCTGCCTATGTTTTTTGTTATTTACCGCCCTCCGGGAGGCAACATGGAGCAATTTATGGACGAACTGGACACAATCCTATCCGACATTCCGGATGATAACTCCCCTTTAATTGTTATGGGCGACATGAACATTCATATCGACAAAACATAAGCTCATAACTTTCTGGCCCTGGTCCACTCCTTCAATCTCAATCTGGTCCAGACTCCCCCAACACACAGAGCTGGCAACACACTGGACCTGGTACTGACCAGAAACTGCACTGCAGGTAACGTGCAAGTCACACCGCTGCACCTCTCAGACCACTTCCTGACTAAATTCAGCATCTCCATCCCTCACGTACCTAACGCAAAAGCAAAGACTGTCTCCTACCGCAGAAACCTTCAATCTCTCAGTCCCTCGCAGCTATCGGAGCATGTCTGCTCCTCCCTCCCTTCCCACTCGGTGCTCTCAACTCTGCCTGTAAATGAGGCAACAGAGACGCTCTGCTCCTCACTAGCTTCTTCTCTGGACGAAGTCTGCCCTCGTGTGTCAAAGCTGGCCGCCCGGCAGCGTCCTAGTCCGTGGCTCACAGACACTCTGAGGGATCACAGAGCTGGTCTGAGAGCAGCTGAAAAGAAATGGCGCAAATCCAAAAATCTCTCTAACTTGTCCGAATACCAGCAAAAGCTCTCTAGCTTCACATCCTGCTTAAAGGCTGCCAAGATAGCTTTTTACCAAAACAAAATCCAAAATGCTCCTAACATGGGAAAACTGTTCAAGACATTCAATACTCTTCTCCGTCCTCCACCTGCTCAGCCACCCACCGGGCTGACTGCAGACATGTTCGCCACCTACTTCACCGACAAAATCGCCTCCATAAAAAATCAGTTTTCCGAGCCTGACCATCCCAGTCTGGTCCATCCTTCCTCCGGTCAATCACTCTGCTCCTTCCGCTTACTGAATGAGGACGAAGTCTCCCAACTCATAGTGGAATCTAATCCAACCACGTGTCCTCTGGATCCGATTCCTACAGATATCCTGCTGAGCATTCTTCCTGCCGTCAAACCTGCAATAACCCACATTATAAACTCTTCCATGAAAACTGGCATCTTTCCTTCAGTTTTCAAGCAAGCCACTGTCACTCCGCTGCTGAAAAAACCGTCGCTCGACCCGGCCCAGGTAGGGAACTACCGGCCAGTCTCGCTCCTACCGTTCATGTCCAAGATCCTAGAGCGAGCCGTTTTCACTCAAGTCTCACAGTTCCTCCATGACAATGACCTACTTGAGCCTTATCAATTAGGCTTTAAGCGAGGCCATTCCACTGAAACCGCTCTTCTCTCAGTTGCAGAGTCACTACGGGTTGCCAGATCGGCTGGTCTCTCCTCAGTACTCGTACTCCTCGACCTGTCTGCTGCTTTCGACACCGTCAACCACCTCATTCTCCTCTCGACGCTATCTAAGCTTGGCATCTCGGGGCCGGTCCTCTCGTGGTTCACCTCGTACCTTGTGGAAAGATCTTTCAGAGTCTCGTGGCATGGACAGATGTCCAGTCTGCATGAGCTGGCAACGGGTGTCCCACAGGGCTCGGTCCTTGGTCCTCTCCTCTTCTCTTTATACACCACCTCATTGGTCGAGATCATTCGCTCCCATGGCTTCTCCTACCATTGCTACGCTGACGACACTCAGCTCCTCCTCTCCTTCCCTCCAGACGATACCTCCGTCTCAATGCGGATATCTGCCTGCCTCTCAGATATCTCGGCGTGGATGAGGGATCGCCAACTTCAGCTTAATCTGTCCAAAACTGACCTCATTGTCTGTCCTGCCAGTAACTCCTTACCTCCTCAGATAAGCGTGCAGCTTGACTCCATCACGCTGTTCTCCAAAACCTCCGCCAGAAACCTTGGTGTCATACTGGACAACCAGCTGTCCTTCAAGGAGCAGGTTAACTCCGTAGCTCGCTCATGTCGATTCGCTCTTTACAACATCAGGAAAATCAGAGCCTTCCTGACAGACCACACCACACAGCTTCTGGTCCAGGCCCTGGTCTTGTCCCGCATCGACTACTGCAACTCTTTGCTGGCTGGTCTTCCGGCGTCCTCGGTTAAACCTCTGCAGATGATTCAGAACGCAGCAGCGCGTCTGGTCTTCAACCAGCCCAAGAGGGCTCATGTCACTCCACTGCTCATTTCTCTGCACTGGCTTCCAGTTGCAGCACGCATCAAATACAAAGCTCTGCTTCTGGCTTACCAGACTCTAACACACACAGCTCCTACTTACCTTCACTCCTTCATCCAAACCTACATTCCCACGCGTCAGCTACGCTCAGCCGCTGAAAGACGCCTAGCGCTTCCACCACAACGTGGCATGAGATCATGTTCCAAACTCTTCTCCTCTGTTGTCCCCCGATGGTGGAATGACCTACCAAACTCGGTCCGATCCTCAGAGTCGGCACCTACTTTTAAGAGCAGACTTAAGACTCACCTCTTTAAAGAACACTTTCAGTCTTAATGAGGAATTAATTTATGATTTATGATAGCGATTTGGGAGTTTATCTCTACAACAAAAAAAAATCAGCGTCAGCATTAAACTGGACTCCAAACAGTCCGCCTCCTTATTTTGTTTCCGTCTCTTTGATTTCTTGCGTGTATGTTCTCTCAATGTAAGTCGCTTTGGATAAAAGCGTCTGCTAAATGACAGTAGTAGTAGTAGTAGTAGTAAGAGTGAGTTGCAAAGTAGAAAAAGGTGTATTTACCAAAAATGGGGAATATGGACAAAATATATGGGCTAAAACTAAGGATTAACTAATTAAATACAAAACTGTGATCTAACTAAAAAATAACAAGAGTGGATTGCTGCGGCCGGTGACCCACTGGCCATCACTCTGGGCGTGGCTCTGGCTTTTAACCGATCAGCTGATGAGTTGCAGGTGGAGGAAATCCCTTTGATGAGCGAGGCAAGGAAAACAACAAATAGATTTACAAATAATCAACTTATGGCCACGTGCCGTAACACTTCCCCCCTAAGAGGGGCGTTCAGACCCACAAAAAAAAAAAAAAAATCCCCCTCCCCAACCCGTTAGGTACAAACAACAGGGAAGGATACACAAAAACCTGCCCAGGACCAGGTCCACTTCTGAACAAGGCGAAGGGCAAATGGGCAGTTGAATTTTCAGCAGGAAACGGCAGATAACAGCAGGCGGACTCCGAACAGCTGTCTTTAGTCCCTGGAAAGAGCGTCAGCTGCAACATTGTCACATCATTTCTTATGCTTAATAACAATGTTATAGTCCTGAGCCAACAAAGCCCAGCGCATAAGCCGCTGGTTATGGTTATACATCTGGGCTAGAAAAACTAAAGGATTATGATCTGTGAACACATAAACTGGAACATTAGTAGAGGCAACGTAAACACTAAAATGCTGGAGGGCTAGAAGCATGGCCAATGTCTCCTTTTCTACAGTGGAATAGTTCTGTTGATGTTTTTTAAACTTGGTGGAAAAATAGGAGACAGGATGAGGCACATCAGCCTCATCGTCCTGTAACAACACAGCTCCAGCTCCAGTGGCACTAGCATCTACCTCTAAACTAAAAGGCTTAGAATAGTCAGGCGCAGTCAATACTAGGGCGCTGCACAAAAGGGACTTGGCTGCTTGGAAAGCATTTTCACATTCACTTGTCCATATAAATGGAACTGAGGGGCTACAGAGAGAAGTGAGAGGAGCCACTAACACAGAAAAGTTTTTTACAGAAACATCGGTAGTAACCCACTAGGCCTAGAAACCGTCGCAAGTCTCGCCTCGTGGTAGGAGTTGAATAGGCCAGCACGGCCTCCACCTTGGCAGTAACAGGCCGCACCTGTCCATGGCCCACAACCTTACCAAGGTAGGTCACTGCGGCCTTGGCAAGCTCACACTTAGCCAGGTTTAATGTCAGGTTAGCGGTTGACAAACGATGGAACACTTCCTGCAAAGTATTAATATGGTCAGTCCAGGTATCAGAAAACACCACTATGTCATCCAAATATACATTACAGTTAGCCACACTGGGGGGTGTGGCACTAGATGAATAAGGCGCTGAAGTGTAGCCGGGGCATTCCTCATGCCAAAGGCCATTACAGTATAAAGTGGTCTGGTGTCACAAAGGCAGAGATTTGGGATGCCCTAGGTGTTAAAGGCACCTGCCAATAACCTTTCAGCAGATCTAACTTAGTAATGAACACAGCGGGACCAATATCATCAATGCAGTCTTCCATACATGGCAAAGGAAAGGAATCAGGAACAGTAACTGCATTAACTTTTCTGAAGTCTGTACAAAAGTGAGGAGTGCCATCAGACTTGGGAGCAAGAAGGCAGGGCGAGCTCCAAGGGCTATGGCTAGGAACAGCCAAACCATTTTTCAACAAATACGCAACCTACTTCTTCATGGCTTCCCGCTTCTCTATGGGACAATGATAGGCACGCTGTTTGATGGGAACTGTGGAACCAACATCAATGTCATGTTCCAGCACAGCGGTGCGAGAAGGCGTGTCACCAAAAAGTGAGGGTTAGGACTGAAACAGGGCCAAAATATCCCCACGCTGTCCTTCAGTGAGGTAGGCCAGATTGCTGTGAACGTTAGACATGAACTCAGAATTGGACAAACGACCACTCTGTTGGGTAATACAGGGCTCCACAAGATCCTCCTCAGCAGGCACCTCTGTAAATGACAACGCACAAGGTACTGTTAGCACAGATGGACTAGGTGGCTCTTCTCCTCTAACATAAAAAGGCAGTGTCAGATACCCTCTTCTCAACAACATACGGACCAGAAAAACCGAAAGGGCTGAACTGAAACTAGGAAGTAACATTAGAACTTTATCACCTGGCTTAAAATGACGCACTACAGCTTTCTTATCAAAATGCCATATCGGCTTGGGATAAGGCGAGCGCTTCCTTGGCCAGAGCTGTGAACTGCTGTAACCGCTCCCTGCACTTTGAGACAAAATCAGAGACATTAGTTTTGGTAGGGTTCAGACACAAAAGGCGCTCTTTAAGTATTTTAAGTGGCCCCCGCACATTTTGGCCAAACACCAGTTCTGACGGACTAAAACCAATGGATTCCTGTATAGCACCCCGAATAGCAAAGATAACAAAAGGCACACCATCATCCCAGTCACCGCCGGGGTCAAAACAATATTTACTTAACATAGATTTTAATGTCTGGTGCCAGCATTCCAAAGCACCCTGAGATTCTGGGTGATAAGCACTGGAAACATTGTGAGAGACACCAAGGGACTGCAAAGTTTGCTTAAAATCTTTTGAAAGAAAATTGGTGCCCTGGTCTGTTTGCACCACCTTGGGAAGTCCAAATGTAATGAAGAACTTAATAAGTGCTTTCGTGATAGCAGGAGCTGTGATCCTACGTAAAGGTATTGCCTCAGGAAACCTGGTGGAAACGCACATGATTGTAAGTAAAAACTGATTACCCGATCTAGTTTTAGGCAAAGGGCCAACACAGTCAATAATAACATGTTCAAATGGCTCATCCACAGCAGGAACAGGATGGAGTGGAGCTGGTGGAACCACCTGGTTCGATTTACCCACAGCCTGGCAGGTTCTACAGTAATGGACCACATCCCCTTTTAAACCTGGCCAGAAAAAATGCTGCAACACACGGTTATAGGTTTTAGTTACACCAAGGTGGCCAGACCACATGTGTTCATGAGCCAAGGATAGTACATGATGTCTATAACCTTTAGGAACCACAATTTGAAAAACCATAGACCAATCAGGAGCACCAACAGAACTGTCTGACCTAGGAACCCACTTCCTCATTAAAACTCCCTTCTCAAGAAAAAACTGTTGATTTTTCTCTGGATTTTCTAGAACAGTAAAACATTTTGACAAAGACACATCAAACTTTTGAGCCTCAATCAGAGATTCACTGGTTAGTGGTGGTGATGGAAGGTGAGCAAACACCAACTCCTCACCATCAGTTTTAACCTGAGTAGCAACCCTTAGACGACCAGAAGAAGGCGCACTCTCCCCACCAAAAACCGGAGCCAGTATAGAATCACATAAATCCACGTCCTTCTCTAGAGCCAACTTTCTAGTCTGTGCTCTCATCAGAACGCTCACAGAAAACAACCCAGGATGTAGCGAGCTCAACTCATCTGCGTCGGAGTCGAAAATCGGCTGCTGGACAACTTCCGGAAGGGATATACTTTTCCACCAGTAATGTAATTTCCCATAATAAAGTCCACCCCATCAATAGGGAACTGATCTCGAACGGCAACCGGGAACACCCCACAAACCAACATGGATGTTACACACACACACACGCACATAGCTCAATCCAATACCCGTCACCACAGTGCTGCAACCACAGTCTGTTTTAGAGCCCAAAGGCAACACGTTAGATAAAATAAGCGACTGGGAACCACCCGTATCCCGCAAGATGGTGACAGCACGCCTGGCCTCACCAGGGACTGAGACAAATGCCTTAAAAAGAAATGGTTTGAAATACTCATCCGGGTACACTTTTGATGGACAAACAGGGGGACCGGCGCGCACAACGGGAGCGCGGTTAATAAGTCCAATGGCTTTCGGCTTGGCCCCAGACTTCTTGCGTTTTAGGGCGTCGCACTCTATGAGATGACCGGTTTTGTGGCAATAAAAACATTGCTTTGGCCTTTAAGATTTTAAACTATTCTGCAGACTAGGCTGTGAAGAATTTTCGCCCTGACCAACCTTTGCCGGTGGCACAGGGTCGCACACAAACGCATTTCTGTGAGTAAGAGCAAATTCATCAGCCAGAACGGAAGCCTGCTGTAGCGTAGCAACTTTTTGTTCATTTAAATTAACAATCATATGCTCGGGAAGACAGTTTTTAAACTCTTCAAGCAACACCAACTCACGTAAAGTATCAAAATGGGTAACTTTACTGGCAGAGCACCACCTGTCAAACAATAAGCCTTTCTTTCACGCAAAATCGCCTGCTTTTGAGACTTTTTAAGCCCCCTAAACCCCTGCCTATAAGCCTCTGGCACGAGCTCATATGCACGGAGAATGGCACCTTTTAATTTGTCATAACTCAAACTATCCAAGACAGATAAAGAAGCGCTTTACCGCTCAGTTTACACTGCAGTAAAATAGCCCAAACATCCTTTGACCAATGCAACGCGGATGCAATGCGCTCAAATGCCCCAAAATAGGACTCGACCTCCATGTCTCGGAAAACTGGCACAAGTTGTATGTTTTTAGTAACATCAAACGCATCAGGAGAGCCAGCCCACCCTGGCCGCACAGCACCTGAACCCTGACCCGCTTGTAACTCCAACCTGTGCATTTGCAAAGCCGATACAGCCTCTAACTTTTTCAGTTCAATTTCCTTAGCTGTCATAGCTTCCAACTCAATCCGTTTTGGCTCAATCTCACGCCGAAGTTAAAACTCTCTCTCTCCTACCCTCTCTCTCTGCGCACTAAGCAAAGCCGCGGACATCTCAGGCTTCACCTCCTCATTTCCCGTGTGGCTTACCACAGGATCCGTGGATGGCTGCTGCGCCCCCGGGGACACCACTGCATCCCCCGACGACTCCTCCAAACCAACAGGTTCACCAGATTCAGGCTCAGGCAAAATTTCCTTATTAACCAAGACAGCTGACAGCACGTCCCTGAACTCGTTCACACGCAAAACTGTCGAGAGTGAAACCTCAAAGTGCCGTGCAATTTCTGTCAAATCAGCCTTTCTGCACGCATCAAGCACATCCCATGTAGGATCCGCCACAAATGAGTCTAAATCAAAAGAAGCCATAACTCACCAAACAAAACACTGCCGTGACAGCAACTCAGCTGGCAACAGCTGTTCATAATCAAGGCGCGTGCGCTCCCAAGGGGAACCATCTGAGCACGTACCCAAACACATACACTCACTTCTGACCACACTCAAGAACTAAAGGGTGATTAGGGCGTACAAAATAATCAGCAAGCTAAAACACAAAATATGAGAACCCCCAGTATCCTACCTACCAGAAACTTCACCTAGCCTGACTTCTGGGACGTGCTGGGCTCGAGGCGTACGTGCTGTCCCCTCAGGAGTATCCACTCCACCTAGGATTTGTCCCGAGAAAAACAAACTAAAACAAAAAACGGGCGCCCGATGGAGTGGTTGCAACAAGACAACCAAGCAGGACACCCCTGGTCTAACACTAGAGCCCATTCACACAATCACGTACACACACGCACAGTTACCACAGCTCCGCAGCGGACGAGCCCCCATTCTGTTACGTGCCTAGGAGGTAGTTGGCACAGGTGTTCTCGGGCGTGGTAACAAAACACGTGAAGAGTAGAAAAAGGTGTATTTACCAAAAATGGGGAATATGGACGAAATATATGGGCTAAAACTAAGCATTAACTAATTAAATACAAAACTGGGATCTAACTCAAAAATAACAAGAGTGGGTTGCTGCAGGCGGGGACCCACTGGCCGTCACTCTGGGCATGACTCTGGCTTTTAACCGATTAGCTGATGAGTTGCAGGTGGAGGAAATCCCACTGATGAGCGAGGCAAGGAAAACAACAAATAGATGTACAAATAATCAACTTATGGCCACGTGCCGTAACAAGGCCATTCCATTAAAACGTTTTTTTCTGAGGTTTCTGTTGAATATTTTAGCTCCACAGGTGTTCTTACCTTCATAGGTACATAGAACAAGCAGGGATTTCAGTAGAGCAAGGTAACAGATAATTCAGGTGTGGTGGTTTCGATTTTCGTTCACTTCCGGGCGAAACTGGTGACGCGGGTTACGTAATACTCTGGCGGAAATACGTGACGCGGGTCACGTGATTTGAGGCGAAAAAAATCACGTGAGGCGGTCACGCAGGTGTCAGCCTGTTGCAATTAGCTTAGCCAATCAACTGTGTGATTGTTAGGTATATAGCCAGACACATTAGGCTGAGCGTCAGCGTGTTTGGTCCCACATCGGTTAAGACCACAGAGGGTCAAGACCTGCGAGTCTACCTGCGCGAGTCCACCGAGCAAAGTAAGTACAAACCACTACACAGACACCATGTGCAAATCACACATCCCAGTCATAGTTGGGCACAGACCTCGACGCACTCTCTATAGACAACGTAATCCGCACTGCCTCATCCAGCCCATGGCGTGTCGGGCTGCCACTGCCTCCGTTACCCTCGGCCTCTGGAACTGTCAGTCCGCAGTTAACAAAACAGAGTTCATCAGTTCTCTGCCGCACCTCTCCGATATACAGGTCCTAGCCCTGACCGAGACCTGGATCCGTCCTGACAACACAGCAACACCGGCTGCCCTCTCTTCTCATGCAGAATTCACACACACTCCTCGTCCTGCTGGGCGAGGAGGCGGTACAGGCATCCTGATTTCCAAAATGTGGAAATTTTCTTCCTTGCAAACCACTACTACCTGCTCCTCATTCGAATTTCATGCATTACGAATCTCTAAGCCCGTCGCTGCTTATGTTTTGGTTATTTACCGCCCTCCGGGAGGCAACATGGAGCAATTTATGGACGAACTGGACACAATCCTATCTGACATTCCAGATGATAACCCCACTTTAATAGTTATGGGCGACATGAACATTCATATTGATAAAACGCAAGCTCATAACTTTCTGGCCCTGGTCCACTCCTTCAATCTCAATCTGGTCCAGACTCCCCCAACACACAGAGCTGGCAACACACTCGACCTGGTACTGACCAGAAACTGCACTGCAGGTAACGTGCAAGTCACACCGCTGCACCTCTCAGACCACTTCCTGATTAAATTCTGCATCTCCATCCCTTACGTACCTAACGCAAAAGTAAAGACTGTCTCCTACCGCAGAAACCTTCAATCTCTCACTCCCTCGCAGCTATCGGAGCATGTCTGCTCCTCCCTCCCTTCCTACTCGGTGCTCTCAACTCTGCCTGTAAATGACGCAACAGAGACGCTCTGCTCCTCACTAGCTTCTTCTCTGGACGAAGTCTGCCCTCGTGTGTCAAAGCTGGCCGCCCGGCAGCGTCCTAGTCCGTGGCTCACAGACACTCTGAGGGATCACAGAGCTGGTCTGAGAGCAGCTGAAAGGAAATGGCGCAAATCCAAAAATCTCTCTGACTTGTCCGAATACCAGCAAATGCTCTCTAGCTTCACATCCTGCTTAAAGGCTGCCAAGATAGCTTTTTATCAAAAAAAAATCCAAAATGCTCCTAGCATGGGAAAACTATTCAAGACATTCAATACTCTTATCCGTCCTCCACCTGCTCAGCCACCCACCGGGCTGACTGCAGACATGTTCGCCACCTACTTCACCGACAAAATCGCCTCCATTAAAAATCAGTTTTCTGAGCCTGACAATCCCAGTCTGGTCCATCCTTCCTCCGGTCAATCGCTCTGCTCCTTCCGCTTACTGAATGAGGACGAAGTCTCCCGACTCGTAGTGGAATCTAATCCAACCACGTGTCCTCTGGATCCGATTCCTACGGATATCCTGCTGAGCATTCTTCCTGCTGTCAAACCTGCAATAACCCACATTATAAACTCTTCCATGAAAACTGGCATCTTTCCTTCAGTTTTCAAGCAAGCCACTGTCACTCCGCTGCTGAAAAAACCGTCGCTCGACCCGGCCCAGGTAGGAAACTACCGGCCAGTCTCGCTCCTACCGTTCATGTCCAAGATCCTAGAGCGAGCCGTTTTCACTCAAGTCTCACAGTTCCTCCACGACAACGACCTACTTGATCCTTATCAATCAGGCTTTAAGCGAGGCCATTCCACTGAAACCGCTCTTCTCTCAGTTGCAGAGTCACTACGGGTTGCCAGATCGGCTGGTCTCTCCTCAGTACTCGTACTCCTTGACCTGTCTGCTGCTTTTGACACCGTCAACCACCTCGTTCTCCTCTCGACGCTATCTAAGCTTGGCATCTCGGGACCGGTCCTCTCGTGGTTCACCTCGTACCTTGCGGAAAGATCTTTCAGAGTCTCGTGGCATGGACAGATGTCCAGTCTGCATGAGCTGGCGACGGGTGTCCCGCAGGGCTCGGTCCTTGGTCCTCTCCTCTTCTCTTTATACACCACCTCATTAGGCGAGATCATTCGCTCCCATGGCTTCTCATACCATTGCTACGCTGACGACACTCAGCTCCTCCTCTCGTTCCCTCCAGACGATACATCCGTCTCAGTGCGGATATCTGCTTGCCTCTCAGATATCTCGGCGTGGATGAGGGATCGCCACCTTCAGCTTAATCTGTCCAAAACTGACCTCATTGTCTGTCCTGCCAGTAACTCCTTACCTCCTCAGATAAGCGTGCAGCTTGACTCCATCACGCTGTTCCCCAAAACCTCCGCCAGAAACCTTGGTGTCATACTGGACAACCAGCTGTCCTTCAAGGAGCAGGTTAACTCCGTAGCTCGCTCATGTCGATTCGCGCTTTACAACATCAGGAAAATCAGAGCCTTCCTCACAGACCACACCACACAGCTTCTGGTCCAGGCCCTGGTCTTGTCCAGGATCGACTACTGCAACTCATTGCTGGCCGGTCTTCCGGCGTCCTCGGTTAAACCTCTGCAGATGATTCAGAACGCAGCAGCACGTTTGGTCTTCAACCAACCCAAGAGGGCTCATGTCACTCCGCTGCTCATTTCCCTGCACTGGCTTCCAGTTGCAGCACGCATCAAATACAAAGCTCTGCTTCTGGCTTACCAGACTCTAACACACACAGCTCCTACCTACCTTCACTCCTTCATCCAAACCTACATTCCCACGCGTCAGCTACGCTCAGCCGCTGAAAGACGCCTAGCGCTTCCACCACAACGTGGCATGAGATCATGTTCCAAACTCTTCTCCTCTGTTGTCCCCCGATGGTGGAATGACCTACCAAACTCGGTCCGATCCTCAGAGTCTGCAGCTACTTTTAAGAGCAGACTTAAGACTCACCTCTTTAAAGAACACTTTCAGTCTTAATGTAGGAGTGATTTATGATTTATGATATCGATTTGAGAATTTATCTCTCACAAAAAAAAAAAAAAAAAAATTTGATGTACAGTGTACTGATACACTTGATGTATCAGCGTCGGAATTAAACTGGACTCCAAACTGTCCGCCTCCTTATATTTTTTTCCTTCTCTTTGAATTCTTGCTTGTATGTTCTCTCAATGTAAGTCGCTTTGGATAAAAGCGTCTGCTAAATGACAGTAGTAGTAGTAGTAGTAGTCATAGTGTGTGTGAAAACAGGTCAACAACTTCTCTTTCAATTTTTAACTCTCAAACTACGCAGGTGGCAATAAATCCCGAGTCCGAACAGCCTGTATCTGTTTCGTCACAACTCCTTTGTTCGTTAGTATTCGGCAGCTCCCGCAGTTGAAACCACGCCTAGCATGCTGCTGGCTAAAAGCTGTAGCATAAGACATAGCAAACAGGAAGAGAGAACATCTGATAATGCCATGCGCAGAGGGCAGGAAATGGTAAACCATGCACTCATAGGCTAGTTTGTTAGCCAATCTGACTCCAGCAAATTTGAATAATGAATATGAACGAGCTGTTGCCGAAGCCTGACGGAATGAGCCGGAACCAGCCGAATTTTGACACAGACAGATTGAAAGGTCTGTTAATCAGTGTATTCTAACGTTTTTTTCAATATATAATATTTCATATTACTGGTTAATACTTAAGAAATAACCACAGAGTCCTAAAATGTGTATGAAATGGCCTCTTTAAACATGAACAAACATTTGTGGAAAGTTTAGACTGATGTTTCATGCCTCAAAGTTTAACAACCCTGACCCTCTCAGGCAGGGGTTTGTAATTGTTTGTAGTCTTAAAGAATACTTCACCAGGTGATGGACAATTTGAAGTTCTTCTTTTGAAGTTGACTGACTGAGTTATATTTTCTGACCTAATGACTCCTCGCTTTTCCATAATTTTGAGGTCCAGACTCTGGAAAGTGAGTGGAGTTATTGATCACGTTCCACTGCACATTTTTCTTCTATGCTGTTCCTGTACTAGCAGCACATTCAGGCTATTCTTGTTAATTGTTTTTTTTTATCCTGTGTCCCTGCAGTTTTTTTTTTTCGTTAGAGCCAGCAGGTTTTCTTTTTCAGTCCATTACTTTTTATTTTTCAATGAAACGCTGCACATGATGCTGGGACTTTCCAGAAAAAGGGCAGACTTTGTGTTTTTGTTCCAGGCTTTACCTAAGAATGAGGTTCTGGTGTAGAAGCACAGCCAATTTTATAATCATGATCATTTTAAATATTTTAAAAGGTTTTCCAAAATTTGGAAATCAATCGGTCAAGAACCCTTCATTACAAAAAACATATGGCAAAATATGGAGAGGGGACTCAGGAGTTTTACATAATATCGCAAGTGTTTCAATATTTAGTAAAAATTTGGCCACTAATACTCATGTTAGTAAAGCTACACTAAAATGCTACATGCTACAGTTAAACATTAGTCCTGCACTCTTGTGTTTGCTGGGCACAATTCTTCTATTTTACATTTTCAGTCTGAAAAAAGAACAAAGCAACCACTGCGTGGAATGAGGCCGTGGCATCTGTAGTCCACCACCGTAAACCTGAAAATGAACAACTAAGCTGCTGATTCTGTGTTGCCTGTCAGGTCTTTTTCTTGATGGCAACACAAAATGGTTGATTTAGACAAAAAAAATCTACAACATGAAGTAAACCTTTTTGACAATATAAAGACTCTAGATGATATACAGTATCCCCTTGCTATATCCCTGTTCAGATTCAGTGCATCTTGGGTTTTTGTGGTGAGCATATGTATTTTATACAGGCAACAGGATCTAGTACTAGTGGGGTTTAGTGGCGTATTGGGAGTGAGTGGAGAATGCACAGGAATGATTAACCGTTGTAGTTCCCGTTGCCTGTATCTCCTCCAATACCACCTGTTCTGATTGTCACCATCAGAAGAGCCTTAAAGCTGTCGTCTGCTGTGCAGTGAACGACATCATCACTCTCATCATCCCCATTACAGCACAGCCAATGCATCTCTCTGTTCTTACTTGATAATACAGTAACTTTACAAGACTATTATTATTGCTGTTATAAATATAATTTGTTATTATTATAGTTATTATTTTTGTACAGTACATATAGGCTATTCATGGTAAATGTACCTATCACGCTCATATAGCTTTATTCTTTATTCTGTTATTAATAAGTTAGGGGGTGGGTTATTAAGATCTCAAAAAAGGTTTATAAAGGTAAAAAATACACATGAAATAAATATTGTGCTGTCAGGGTGGATATTTGTGGCTTTTTACCTATTGTGGGTGGAAATACCAATAACATAATACCATGATAAACGAGTGATTACTGTATTTTTTTATTTGTGATTGAACTGTAAAAAAAACACCTCTTCATTTTTTGTTTTCATCTTGAAAAATATTTTAGTATAAGACAAATTTTGTGCTTTTACCAATTTGGCTTTCCAGACTAGGAACCGTTTTGAGAGCACTCGGTCTGAAGTAGAGAGTCTGATGAAGAAGATGAAGGAGAATCCACATGAACACAAGAGTGTGAGCCAGCACACCATGGAGGGCTATCTGTTTGTTCTGGAGAAGCGTACGTATCTGTCTACTTGTCACATCATAAAATGACAACCAAATTGAGTGACAAGCTGCACTCAACATGAATGAGTGTGAGTCTCTTTTTGCCTAAATGTTTGTATTTGTCTTACACACAAACACAGTTACCCACTCAAGACCAGAGGAGCAGAACCAACGAACCATAATCAATCAGTAGCTAACAAAGTCAAGTCTGATCTGTTAGAGACATGACAGCAGCTCTGTTCTCGTGTGGTTACCATGGTAACACACCTACCGCTAAAAGGAGTCTGACTAATGCTTTTTTGTTGTTGTTTCAGTCCTGTCTGCCTTCATGTCTGTTTGCTCTGATCATTTGGCACAAGGACTTTCTCTTTATTTTTCATTCTTTCTGTCATTTACTTTGCAACCTTTTATCATCTCTCTTATTTTTTTCCCACCTCTCTCTCAGGCTCATTTGTATCTACCTGGGTTAAGTACTACTGCACTTATCATCGGGAGCCCAAGAAGTTCACCATGGTCCTTTTTGACCCCAAATCTGGTGGCAAAATGGTAAATATTTCCTCCCTTACAGTTGCACCAATCATATGCATATGATAGTTGTCCAAGCTATTAGAAAAACTTAAACATCCTGATAATCCTATTTACAGACTTTAGACTTTGCAGTTGTGAATTTCACATGAGTATTCTTTGTATGCAGTCCTTGTAAAATGCTTTACCGCTTCACACTCGTGTAGCATTATTTACAAGTTCTGATAGAACAAATGAATGCTACCTTTTTCTATTAATAATAGGACCCTTACTAGTTGAATACAATTTGTACTGAGTGAGCGAATTATAGCTCTGTTTTCTTCCAGTTCTTCGTCTGCATTTAGTGAGTTCACCAAAATCACCAAGCATTACAGAAAGCCTCATATCTTCCACATTTTTCAGAAATTTTGAGGACTTTCAGTAACCACTTAACACTTTTGGCCCTTGAGCCCCACTGTAGGGGTTTAAACGACTGAAGTATATCCCCAGAGAGTCATCAAGTTCTGCAAAAGGCTGCTAGTGTGTTTAAGAAGGAAAACATCTAAAGTGGACATGTCCAGTCCAGGTCCTTGAAGGGTACTTTTCTTCATGTTTAAGATGTTTCTCCTGGTTTGAACCATTGCTCCATTGCACAAACTTCTAAATGATTTTTTTTTCAAAATGTCATTGATACTAAATTCTCTGTTACATTTTTTCTTTCAGGGTTTAGTTGTTACATATGGGAGTAGTTTGATGTCACTGTTCAGTACTTTGTGAAATAGCAAATAATCAATACCTGAAAATTAGTGTTGAAATACTGATAAAATCTTAGTTTTGCTGTAAAAAAAATAGCAATTCCTTCTTTCCTTCTTTCTTTTTGTTTGTCAGGGAGAAGAAGAGACTTTCATCCTGAAATCATGTACCCGGAGGAAGACGGACTCGATAGAAAAAAGGTTTTGTTTTGATGTAGAGGCTGTGGACAGGTTAGTGTCTGTGCATGACTTATTTTTAAATGTCTTCCAACATTAGGCTTTTAATTTAATGTAATATTTCTACCCATCAATTAATCTGAAGCTAATTGTGTTTAAACTCAACTATCATCCAGTGATTAGCAATATGGGTCTTACAAACATGCAATTACTGTTTCATAACACATGGGGGTGCTGTTCAGTTGACGTAAATGAGACTCACCTCAGACTCAGCTATGTTAATTAAGGACTTTTTATTAACTGCCCTTTTGCTTTGAAATGTCTTTTATTATTGTAATATTTACAGAGAAAGTTACACTCTATGTCTGAAAGTGTGGTGTTAGACAATGGGTCACACACTTTGAGGAGAATGTAGAGATGAGCAGTAGATAAATCTGCTGCTTCTGACAGATTGACTGTATATTATTGATTGGAAACTGGCAGAGTGTGTGACTGAGGTGTGAGTAGATGCTCTGAATGATGATGCTGTCAGGATGATTCTCCAAAGCTGCTAAATCCAATGAATTCTTGTTTGTTTAAATAATTTCCGGGCAGCGTTCATCATCCTGTTCATCCTTTTATGGGGAAAATTTGACCAGTGGAGTTGATCATCTGATTTAATGTGGAGTTAAATTGGATTCATACCTCTGGCATGCACTTATGAGCATGTTTTACTTGTGGAAAAAGTTTCCAACTTGCATACACTTATTCCCACTCGGCACACAAATATGTTGACCTCAAAGTATTTTTAATGCAGTTTTCTGAAGTTAAACCTCAGTTAAAAACAGGAAGTCACGTTTAGCGTAACAGTTTGTTTGAAAGGTTTTGGAGCAGAGTACATTCTTTGTTTATCTTTGCATATTTTTCCTGTACTGAGAGGTTTGTTGATCTAACACTCTCCAACCAAACCTGTTTGACACCTATCATCAAAATTTGAGCTAATGAGCTTTGTGTGTGTGTGTGTGTGTGTGTGTGTGCGTGCGTGCGTGCGTGCGTGTGTGTGCATGCATGCGTTTGTGTGTGAAGGTCTGGCGTAATCACCATGCAGGCTCTGTCAGAGGAGGACCGCAGGTTGTGGATGGAGGCTATGGATGGTAGAGAGCCGGTAGGTTACCGTGGTTACCGGTTTGCGCTTATATGACAAAGACAAACAGTGACAGAGAAACAAGAAGAGGAGAGAGACAACATGTACTCAAAGCAAAACAAGAACATGCTTTACATTTAGACTAGAATTTTCAAAGCGTTAATTTCTGAGACCACCTAATAACATAAAGCAGTTTGTAATAAATAATGTTGATAATTATTTAAGTTAGCTTAATGTTTCCTTTGAGCTATCTTATCCTTTTAAAGCTGCTTTCAGTACCAACATCCGTTGCTTTTCTCCCTTGACTACAATCAAATGTGCAAAGGTTACTGATACTCAGAATTCCCACACAAATTTGAAAAAATTTGTTGAGCTTATGGGGACTGCCGTAAAAAAAAGGAAACATCTATGTTGTTTCTTTCTGCTGCCTTTAATGATAATACATTTTTATTCTGAGGCTGTCACTGTACTTTGACTGTCAGCTCTATCTCAACTCATGTTACAGCTGTATAAGGCCACCTCCCTGTTAGGTAGATCCCACCACAAACACACACTTTATTTTCTGTTAACAGTTAAAAGCTGACTGAATAATTAGAACAATTATTTACAATCAGTGGCTTGATTTGTAAACAATCATTAAGATGTTGTGGAGAACTTGTAACTTTCCCCCTTAATTTCCTGAAACGATCACTCTAATTTAGAAATTCTTTATGCACACCAAAAGGAAAAGCCCCAGAATACTTTCTTGAACACCAGTGATTCTCGGCTTTTGAAGCAGATCGACTGTCTGGCTCACCTTCCTATTTGAGATAAAGATTGTGGGACCGATTATTGTCACTCCACTGCGTTAACTGGTCGCACTTGACTCAGCTCCTTAAACCTTTGCCCCACTTTTCTGCCATGCGGCAGAGCTTAAACAATGTCTAAACATCCCACTTTAATGTAATAGTCAATGAAGAAACTAAAAACCATAAATAAAATATCATTAGGTTGATTCAACACTCAATTCTTTTTGTGAATTGGGGAATATGGCCATATCTTTAATAAAATGTAAAAATGTTCATTGCACTAATATTGTTATGCACCATTCACATTAAAACATTTAAGATTACTATAGATCAGAAACTAAAAAAACAAAACACATTGATCCTAATTATATAGTATAACTATATAAAATGTGTTCTACAGTTTGTATGCCAGGGTAATATGTAATCTTCTCAACACCATAATCAGCCTGTTAAGGACTTTGCAGGAACACTTTGTAATGTATTATACAAAAATATTCTCTCATTAGGTCATAATCCTTTTTGGCTCACATAAGCTGATGCACATTTTTTTTATATTTGCAGGTGTACAATCTCAATAAAGACAGTCAAGCTGAAGGCAGTGAGTAGATCATCTGTGACTTTTATGTATAAAAATGTTTCAGCAATAAGTTCTTTAATCCTTTGGCTGTCAGGAGCCTCCTTTTCTTTGAACAAGCATGTAGGAAAACACATTCTGTGGTCCTGGACAATGTGTAAACCTGTTTCTGTGGTGTTCTGAAGTGTTTAGCCTGCATTAAGCAAATAATAAAAGTTAGCAAACCACCAGCATTAGGTGCAGTACTGTTAAGGATATTGTTGAAAGCCTTGAAAATAAAAGTGAACCATCTTTGAGCAAGGAATATGTAAAAAAAATGTTTTTCTGATCATGGTTTATCCCTTGCGTGTTTACATCCCTTGTCCTGTTTTGTGAGCAAGATGGCGCCTGTGTTTGGCCTCGCCAGTGCTCGCCTCTTATTCTAGATCATTTTTACAATTTACGCGGCCATTTCAAACCAGATTTCATATGAATTTGTTTCTGCTTTTGCATGCTACGATCTGGCTGGTGTCATGAAGCCAGTGCCACACTGGGGTTTTGGTTGGGATGTGTTGCCGCCTTGCTTCTCTGTGTTTACACCGGTGGATCAGCTTGTCTCAGGTGTCGGCTGGAGACCACGTGACCGAGTTCCGTGCCGTCGCCAAATCCCGCTGAGCCCAACTGTGAAGGCTGTGACGTCACTGCCATACTGGCTTAGTCGATTGAATGCTCGTTCTATTGCGAACAAATCATTCTCTCTGAATGATCTGTTTACCAGTCAATATCTGGATTTCATGTTCCCCACTGAGACATGGCAGAGAGAAGGGGAAAATATTCATCTCAATGAACTCTGTCCGGCTGACTGCTCGGTCCTTGGGATGCCCCGCCTCGCTCTCCATGGTGGTGGCCTGGCTATTGTCTACAAGAATTGCCTCACCTCTAAACTGATAAACGCTGAAGCCTTTGATTCTTTTGAACCTCAAATGATTAAGATCGGATCATCCAAGCCTCTCTACTGTGTGCTGATCTATCGCCTGCCTGGTCCAGCTGCAGCCTTCCTAAAGGATTTTAGTAACTTTTTATCTTCAATAATAAAGTCGGACATCTTTTAATTCTCTGAGATTTTAATATTCATGTTGATGACAGCACATCTCTCCCAGCGGTGGAACTTTTAACACTGACTGGATCTTTTAATTTTGATCAGCACGTTTCAGGCCCCACCCATCAAAAGGGCCACACTTTGTAGACCTTGTGTTTTCGCTTGGCCAAAATTTTCCAATCTCATTGTCAAGGATGTTCATATGAGTGATAAGGTTGAGCTGTGTTTTATTTGATTTGCCCTTCTCCCCTGATCCCGCACCTTCTGAAATCAAATCTCAAAGGCGCATCATTTCAGTGCAAACTGCAGCAAGATTTTGTGCATTATTTAGCTCTAATTTATTTTTGGAATGTCAGGATGTGGGCAGCCTTATGCACAGCTTAAACAGTCACTGTACATCCATTCTGGAGGAGGTTGCTCCTGTTAGATCAGACTTGGTGTCTAAGAAATCGTTTTGTCCTTGGATTAATGACAACATTCAGAACTTGAAAAGACTATGTATGAAAACCGAACGCCTGTGGAAGTCAATTGAACTTGAGGCCATAGGCTGCCACTTAAGAACCTTATCTCTTCCGACCTTTTTATCTCTAAAAAAGGTCGGATCTGACTATTTCTGTCAGCTGATTATTCAGAATAAGATACAAGTTTTGCTTGATACTATCAGCTGTATTGTAAATCCTGTGTCTCCTCCTACACCTGTGTTTAGCAAAGCTGACAGCAACAAATTTCTTAACTGCCTTATTGGCAAAATTCAGGACATTAAGACCAAACTTCCTGCTTGTAATCCTGTTGTTATAGAACCTGCCTCCCATTCATCGTCTTCATTTACACCTGTAACACAGGATGGAATCTCCGTGCTGGTCTCCACAATGTTTTGTCCAGCAGTTTTAAACATGCTTTTGTGGAGCCACTTCTCAAAAAAACAAATCTTGACCCAACGGATCCAAAAAACTTTAGGCCAATCTCAAAACTCCCATTCCTGTCTAAAGTCTTGGAGAAAGTGGTGTAGGAACAACTAGTTTCCTTTTTACAGGATCACAATATATTTGACACATTTCAGTCTGGTTTTTGTAAGCACCACTCCACGGAAACTGCACTACTTAAAGTGTCTAGCGATTTTATGATGTCCACAGACTTGGGGAAATACACTGTTCTGGTCCTGTTAGATCTCTCTTCAGCATTTGACAATGTCGACACAAGATCTTGCTGTCTAGACCCCGAGATTTGGTTGGGATGTCAGGTTCTGTCCTGGCTTGATTTGCCTCCTACTTATCTGGTAGATGTTTTAGTATCCTAGCCAACCAGATCTTGTCTGACCCTGCTAAATTGTTATTTGGAGTTCCCCATGGCTCTGTTTTGGGCCCGGTTCTGTTTTTGCTTTACATTCTTCCTTTAGAAAATGTAATATGGGAGTTTGCTAATGATGTTTCCTATCATCTTTTTGCCAACGACATCCAGCTGTATTGTTCCTTCAAGCCCTCTGAGATTCAGAAATTGAATTCTCTAATGACTTGCCTTAGTCGAATCAAACATTGGCTAGGTATGCTTTATGACTAAATTCTGACAAAACTGAAGTGCTGGTGATTGCTCCTGATGATGCCACTCTAGGGATCCACCAGTACTTGGGTGATTTGAGCCTGTCCGTTAAACCAAGCCTTAGAAATCTTAGTGTTTTTGCGCTATAAGACGTGAGGGAATTCCAAACTGTGGAATTCTCTGCCCCTGTCACTTCTTGGGGCTGACTCCATAGTGACCTGTAAAAAGGGATTAAAAACTTTTTTCTTCATGAAAGTCTTTTGTTGATGCTTTTTATTTTTTTATTTGTATTTCCTGTATTCTATATTTTGTATCTTGATGTTTGTTCAGTGCTATGCGATTTCTATCTGTGAAAGGCCCTTTATTAATAAACTATACTTACTTTACAAATAAATTGAACAGTGGGGCAAAGGTTAATGGACTGATCCCGTCTTCCACCACCACATGTTGAAGTGTGCTTGGGCAAAGACACTAAACCCCATGTAGCCCCCCTGATTTACATGGGTTATGTGAACGGGTGAATGTAAAACTTGTAGTGTTAAAGCGCTTTAAGTGGTCTGAATGAATAGAAAAGCGCTACACAAATGCAAATACAGGACATCTACATTTACCATTTAACTGTAAGACTTAAAGGGTAACTCGCCTACCAGAGTATCACCTTGTCCACGTTTCCTGTTTTTAAAAAATGTCTCAAAAGGAGGTGGTGGTGGTGGGGAATGATTGACATGTTGCAGCAACACAGGTAGAATTTTGGTAGAAAATATATAGTTTTATGAAAATGTGCTAAAATACCCAAAGTAATAACCAGGCATGTAGACAGTACTATTAGACACTAATGTATACAGTTTATCAGCAAAAAGGTTGATTTGGGGATGAGTTGCACTTTAACATAAGCTTAATGAAATGTAATTGAATGTATGAATGAATGAGAGTTATAATTCTCCCAAAAAGCACAAATTTTAACTGTATTTGAAAGGGTACATTCTAAACAAAAACTGTGTTTTTTGCTGATGGTTTTGCTCATTCTCTTGATTCCTCTCATCCTCAGTGGCGCAGCTGGATGTGATCGGCTTCAATGTGATGAAAAAATTCATTTATGCTGTGGAGACTCGAGGTACAGCATTAGTTTATCTTTTTCATTTTTCACTTTTTCTGCAAAGTTTTAAACTGTATTAATGGTAGAAATATATTTACCTCATTCTTTAAAGGGGCCATTTCATACAAATTTCAGGACTTTGTGGTTATTTCTTAAAGCAGAACTAAGTAAGTTTTGCTCTCGCTCTCCCCCTTGTCATCTTTGCGCTCCTAAGGGTGGCGTTGCTAACAACGGCAAGGGCTTCATGCTTGTATTTATGTACGTGAGTGTGAGTGCCGTAAAGCAGGTTTGTTCTCGCGAGATTAGTCGGGTCCGATCCACTGAAAGTTGCAAGTGCTGCTTTCAGGACACAGACCCCGGAGGGAGGGGAGGGACCCACGAATCACCCCACCAAGTCCTTGTTTACCCCCACAGGGACTCTAGAAAACATTTATTGAGGTGAAAAAACTTACTTAGTTCTGCTTTAAGTATTAACCAGTAATATGAAACATTTTATATCTAAAAAACGTCCGGAAACACTTGTTATCGCCACCTATGTAGTTTGAGAGATTAAAACTGAAAGAGAAGTTGTTGACCTGTTTTCACACCCACTATGAAGGTAAGAACACCTGTGGAGCTAAAATATTCAACAGAAACCTCAGAAAAACCGTTTTAATGGAAGGGCCTCTTTAAAATTTGAATCTATATTGTGAAGTTTTATTGGTTTGGTTGATTTAAGGGAAAAGGGGACTCAAGCAGAAATTTGAGCTGCCACTTTGTTACTTCGATGTATCTTAACATCCCTTACCGTACATACAGTGGGGCAAAAAAGTATTTAGTCAGCCACCAATTGTGTAAGTTCTCCCACTTAAAAAGATCAGAGAGGCCTGTAATTTTCATCATAGGTATACCTCAACTATGAGAGACAAAATGAGGAAAAAAAATCCAGAAAATCACATTGTCTGATTTTTAAAGAATTTATTTGCTAATTATGGTGGAAAATAAGTATTTGGTCACCTACAAACAAGTAAGATTTCTGGCTTTCACAGACCTGTAACTTCTTTAAGAGGCTCCTCGGTCCTCCACTCGTTACCTGTATTAATGGCACCTGTGTGAACTCGTTATCAGTATAAAAGACACCTGTCCACAACCTCAAACAGTCACACTCCAAACTCCACTATGGCCAAGACCAAAGAGCTGTCAAAGGACACCAGAAACAAAATTGTAGACCTTCACCAGGCTGGGAAGACTGAATCTGCAATAGGTAAGCAGCTTGGTGTGAAGAAATCAACTGTGGGAGCAATTATTAGAAAATGGAAGACATACAAGACCACTGATAATCTCCCTCAATCTGGGGCTCCACGCAAGATCTCACCCCGTGGGGTCAAAATGATCACAAGAACGGTGAGCAAAAATCCCAGAACCACACGGAGGGACCTAGTGAATGACCTGCAGAGAGCTGGGACCAAAGTAACAAAGGCTACCATCAGTAACACACTACGCCGCCAGGGACTCAAATCCTGCAGTGCCAGACGTGTCCCCCTGCTGAAGCCAGGACACGTCCAGGCCCGTCTGCGGTTTGCTAGAGAGCATTTGGATGATCCAGAAGAGGATTGGGAGAACATCATATGGTCAGATGAAACCAAAATAGAACTTTTTGGTAGAAACTCAACTTGTCGTGTTTGGAGGGGAAAGAATGCTGAGTTGGATCCAAAGAACACCATACCTACTGTAAAGCATGGGGGTGGAAACATCATGCTTTGGGGCTGTTTTTCTGCAAGGGGACCAGGACGACTGATCCGTGTAAAGGAAAGAATGAATGGGGCCATGTATGGTAAGATTTTGAGTGAAAACCTCCTTCCATCAGCAAGGGCATTGAAAATGAGACGTGGCTGGGTCTTTCAGCATGACAATGATCCCAAACACACCGCCCGGGCAACGAAGGAGTGGCTTCGTAAGAAGCATTTCAAGGTCCTGGAGTGGCCTAGCCAGTCTCCAGATCTCAACCCCATAGAAAATCTCTGGAGGGAGTTGAAAGTCCGTGTTGCCCAGCGTCAGCCCCAAAACATCACTGCTCTAGAGGAGATCTGCATGGAGGAATGGGCCAAAATACCAGCAACAGTGTGTGAAAACCTTGTGAAGACTTACAGAAAACGTTTGACCTCTGTCATTGCCAACAAAGGCTATATAACAAAGTATTGAGATTAACTTTTGTTATTGACCAAATACTTATTTTCCACCATAATTTGCAAATAAATTCTTTAAAAATCAGACAATGTGATTTTCTGGATTTTTTTTCCTCATTTTGTCTCTCATAGTTGAGGTATACCTATGATGAAAATTACAGGCCTCTCTGATCTTTTTAAGTGGGAGAACTTACACAATTGGTGGCTGACTAAATACTTTTTTGCCCCACTGTATTTCTCTGAAATGTCACAGTAAAGGTCCACACAATCACAAAGTCAGCGACTCCTTTCATCTTTCATCTTCTATTGTAGGACCATGTGCCATTTCACAGTAGATGCATTGACATTCAGATTTAGCATTATATAATATAATGTACTTGTGTGTTTAAGCTGCTTGAATCAAATTTATTTTTCTATTTTCACCTGAACACAATAAAAATTGGGTATTTAACTTGCATAACCAGAAAAACCATAAGAGATCACAACAGTCTCCTTCATTTAAAATGAATTATTATATGATGGGTTTTAAACAACCAATCTGCTTTACAAAAAAACCCAGATTCATCTGTCCTTTCAAACCGTAGGCCCATTTCAAAGCAGCTGTTTTCATTCAAAATGCTCACAGCAACCTGAAAATATTTCAGTCTGTGTTGAAAGCTCTTTATGGCATATCAAACTGCCCTTTTAAAAAGTTTTTTTAATGATATTTAATTTGCCACAGATTCCAGATACTCTGCAATTTTTCTGCTTTTACGCCTCAGATCTTCATGTGACAGGATCCTGTGTTCGTTGAGCATTAAAGGCACTGTATTAGACTGGTTCAGGTCTTACCTGCCTGACAGGAGTTTTTCTCAGAAAGTTAGGGAATCTGTTTCTTCTTCAGCCCCTCTCAATGTTGGGGTTCCCCAAGGTTGTATTGTTGAACTGCTTTAATTAACATAATTTGTTTTGGCTCCATCTTTAAAAGGCTACAAAGACTAGTGGTTCTTAAAAGATAAATGTTACTATCAGATATAATAAAGTGCGATAAAAACCCTTATTTTTGTCTTTGTTTTTATAAAATTGATAAAAATTGTTTAACCCGTGGGTCGCCATTGTTGTTAGCGTCGCAATGCACTCTGGGTAGTGACGTCATATGGTTGAACCAGCCGGCTTCGCTATGTTCGGGACCCTTTTGCTACTGTTTGTCAACATAAACATGCTATCTGTTCAGCCTTTTCATTTTAACCTGAGCAAAACTTTAATGAGGATGCTTCACAAAACAACAATGAAAAAGAAGATCAAGAAGGACGGGATGAAGCCAGAGCCGAACAAAACTGGTGGTGTATGTGTGGCAAATGCGTCTCCTTTTTACCCGAGAGAGAGAGCGTCTGTTGTCGAGAGCTACCATTTTTGACAGCAGAAGTAAATGGTAAGCTACTGTGTGACCAAAGTTATTCAATTATTAATAATTTTGGAGATTATTAACATCCAGAGCTGCCGTGTGCTTTATAAATAAGTAGGATATACAGTGAAAAGACTTTAACGCCATGCTTGCCACCGTACCGGACTAGGGATCGTTAATTTTACATCAATGCCAGCAAGTTATACATCGTTGGAAAGCATTTCTTCTCAATAAAAACGTCCAAAACATAATTTTTATGCCAACCAGTCACCCTAAAAACTTAAGAGCTACAGCTGGCAGCAATTTAGGTATGGAAACTTTTGTGCACAAGCTCTAAAGAGGTGGATGTTTTGGGGTTAATCGGTTTTGCAGATTTCCCATGCATCACAGAACATTGATCAAAATAGGCGAGCACTATATTGATACACTTACAGATTGCGTTACTGGCTGGAGAGGTGAAATACCAGCTTCATCTGTGATGAGTGGCGTGTACGACGGCTCGCCAAACGTGACTAAAGTGGCTACTGCAGGAGCAGGCCTGCTGAGAGTTCAGCGTGTCTTGTCTTTGGCGATTTTACGCACATTTCACTTTCTGCCCGTGGGCATTTTGGCTCCTTGTGTGGAAAAATGGTCAGCAAAGTTTCAGTCTTCACTTATACCCAGCCTCTCCGGTGAGATCTTTCAGGAGTTGTGGTCGACTATAAGCTTCAAACCCATCCGGACAAAAATGTCAGGAACACAGCCTTGGATCTTTGGGAAGTTGTGTCCGTCCACAGGCAGTTTCCCACTGTTTTCTCCTCTTGTTGTCCATAGGAAAGCTGCGTAAACTTACGTCACTCCCCATGTTGCCTTTTGACTGGAAATTGCATCCAAAAGCAGTGCAATGTGGCATTTTTACAGAATAATACTGTGAGCAGCACGAAAACAAACACGAGCGTCAACAGCTATTCTACTGAGCGCAACGTATGTACGTCATCGCCCCCAGAGTGCTTTACGCGTGGAAAACATGGCGGCCTCCGTAGGTCAAAATATGTCCTAAATATTATTGATTTCTACTTCAATGGCAATATTTTATTTTTCTAAAATATACCTTGATACAACAGAATAACTGTGGCAGATCAGGATATAAACGTCTTCACAGCCGGGGTTCCTTTTAAGAAAATATGGCAAATTTATATACCAGTCAGAGGTACACAGAAATTGTCAACTTTGGACTAAAAAGTATATGTTTTAGATTTGGGTAGCCTGGTGCCTCACGTAAAATCCCATATTAAAGATCTGGATGTGATATTTGATTACAAATTTAACTTTGAGAACAGATTGGGCTAGTATTAAAGAGATCATTTAAACATTTTAAGGGCTTTGAAATTATCATTCACACATTTCTAATATCCTGACAAGACCATTGTAACTCATTATATGTGGGTGTTAGTCAGACCTGTTGCTCATGGCTGCAGTTGGTCCAGAATGCTGCAGCTCTTTATTTAATACAAACAAGAAATCCAAATTGTTGCTGTTTTAGTCTATCATTGGTTATAGGATTTTGGTTCTTCTGCTTCCCTTTCATCTTATGGACAGCATTTTGGCCAAATATGTTTTATAAATAAACTTGAACTAAATTTTGACATAGAGTAATGCATTAATTTTAGTGCATTGAAGAAAACAGTAAAGAAAATTTTAGATTTTTAGTTCTTTTAATGTTTGCATAAAAGAAATTGAAGATTTAATGGTTTTGCTTTGGGTTTTTTGCAGGCATTGACGAGCAAGGCTTGTATAGGATCGTTGGTGTTAACTCTAAAGTCCAAAAACTACTGAGCCTGACAATGGGTAAACCCTGAAACACAACTAAACACAGATATCATTAGCAGACTAGAATTTCTGTTTTACATAGTAATTGGTGTGTGCTCATTTTTGTCCATCAGATCCTAAAACATGTGCTGATGTGGAGCTGGATAATTCTGAATGGGAGATTAAAACTATAACGAGTGCTATTAAGCATTATCTCAGGTTTGTATCAAAAGATATTTCAATCTTCTAAATAAACCATCTGCTAAATAGACTGATTAAAACCAAAACAAGAATTTAGAATGCTGCACTCAAATCATCTTTTATGTCTCTATATTTTTGTGTAAAATGTTGCTCCTTTCTGCACTTTTGTCTTTGCCTTTTAAATAAATGCTGATGTGGAACGTGTGGAGCACTTATAAGCAGTCAGTTTTATACCTGCAGTAAACAGTCAGGGAATCCTCTGAAGAAAAATGGAGGCCATTTCATACACATTTCAGGACTTTGTGGTTATTTCTTAAGTGTTAAACAATGATATGAAACATTTTATATCTAAAAAACGCCAGGAGACACTTATTAACAGACCTTTCAATCAGTCTGCATTCAAATTCGGGTGGTTCCGACTCCTTCCGTCAGGCTGCCTCAGCTGCTTCAGCAGCAGCTCGTTCATATTCATTATTCAAATTTTCTGGACTCAGATTGGCTAACAAACTAGCCTATGAGAGCAAAGAATACTGTTTCCTGCCCCGCTGTGCATGGCTACGTCAGACGTCATGTCTTTCTGTTTGCTACGTTATGCTACATCTTCTTAGTGAGCCGCATGCTCGGCGTGGTTTCAACTGTGGGAGCTGCCGAAAACTAACGAACAAAGGAGTTGTGACGAAACAGATACATGCCGTTCGGACTAGGGAGAAATCGCCACCTGCTTAGTTTGAGAGATTAAAACTGAAAGAGAAGTTGTTGACCTGTTTTCACACCCACTATGAAGGTAAGAACACCTGTGGAGCTAAAATATTCAGCAGAAACCTCAGAAAAACCGTTTTTAATGGAAGGGCCTCTATAAAAGCATTCTATGTAGAAAGTAATGGAAACAATGCCTTTTATTCCCAACACCAGGTGGCAGTAATGAGCTAAATTACAACCTCTTCCAACTTGTCCTATATGGACGCTTGGTCAGGCTCCCTCTGCATCACATACTGACGCATCAAGTATCCCCCTTTCATCGTTCTTTGACGCGCCAGTTTGTACTCATCTAGGTGCAGGTGTTGTGTACAATGGCATTAGTAATGCTGATTTAATATAAAGAAACTTAACCACCAGAAACAAGTATTATTCCTCACTCCAAGTTATCCAAAACAAACGGTTCCTGTAGGCTGAAACCAAGCCGTAACTACAGAGCAGTTCAGTCAGAGCACCAGCACCGGATCTTCTGCTTCTCTGTCTCAAGCCATTTTCAGACAGACGTTCGGGAATTTCTGCAGCCAATCCGATCGGGTCTTTAACCAGAGTTGCATTTTCAGACACGCCACTTTTTTCAGAGCATTGCCTTTCAGCTGCTTTCAAACAGTAAGGAAATTCGCGGGGGGGGGGGAGCTGCAGCCAGGTGTACTTGGAACTACTCACGGTGCTTGCCTTAGGTCTCACCTGCTCATCGCTCAATCCTTCTTCCTACGTTCCCGACAAGAGCTCCAGATTGCCTCATCATTTGCCTTTGATCCTCGTTCAGAGACTGATCTTATCTCACCGCTGTCCACTACAGCTTCTCCACTCCGTCACCGGTGGAGAAACCACCTGGCTCCTGAAGTAGCCATGCTCATGCTCCAGCTCGCTGCACCATCGCGCCGAGGAGCGTCAGTTTACTTTGGAGTGGTGAACAGGATCAGTGGAGGGTGGTGAGATCGGATCAGTCTCTGAACAAGGATATAAAGCAAATGATCTGAGAAGATCTGGAGCTCTGGATGGAATGTTGGAACATGAGTGTTTTGATTCATGTTTTGGTTGAGGGTAAATCACATGTTCTTATACACTGTCGTTCATGTGAGATACGTCATCAATGTGTGTGTTCTCAGTGTTCCCCTGTTTTTCCCCACCGCCCCACACCCCTCCCGTGTTCCGGGACATCTCCTGTCTGTCTGAATACAAACACTGTACCGCGTAAAGTCGGCTCTTATTACTAGGTCTTGGATAAGTCCCGGACCAGATTATGTGGGCCTACACCGCAACGGCGCAACGGACAAAGCCGGGAACATTCCCTTTTTCCATGGCCTGTCTGAAAGGGGCTTCATACACACGCGTCTCCTTTTATTTTTTATTGTTCTAGAATGCGCCGCGAGGTGGCAGCAAATTGTAGTAGCTCTGTCTTAGCTATCATGATTTTTTTTTAAATTACAGCCGTCTTTTGACAGACTTCAGCTCTCAAATTAGTTTTTTAAAAGAGGATTTTTACGTCGGTTTGGAGGCTGTGCTGCACGGGAGAGTTTTTTGGATATTTTTGGCTCTTTTTAGCTGTTTCCAGATTTTGTTATGATGAGTCTCCATGGCAACGGAAGACTTGTTTATCAGGGTGACCAACTGATAAAACTCTCCCAAATCAAAATTAACAGTGAAATAACACAAATAACGCAAATCCCGCTGGAGTTGAAGAGAAAGAGAAGAGGATGCAGGGCAGGAGTGAAGCAGAGAGAAAAGCCGTGGAGATTTAAACCGTTTCTTCCAACTGTTGTGATGGGTAACGTCAGATCGCTAGCTAACAAAACGGACGAGCTCGAGGTGCTAACCAGGTCCCAGAGAGAGTACAGAGAATGCAGTTTTATGTGTTTCACCGAGACGTGGCTGCATGAACACATCCCGGACAGTAACGTGTCTGTACACGGCTTTATGACGGTCCGCGCAGACCGCAGTAAGCAACTCAGTGGGAAGCTGAGGGGAGGTGGAATTGCAGTGCTGGTTAACCAGCGTTGGTGTCATCCTGGACATGTCACCGTGAAGGAGAAGATCTGTACGAGGGATATCGAACTGTTAGCTGTGAGTTTCCGTCCATATTATTTACCCAGAGAGTTTACCTGTGTTATTCTGGTAGCGGTTTATATAATACCTGGTACCGCTCCAGAAACTGCCTGTGATGTCATCAGCTCCGTTGTTGCAAGGCTACAAACACAGCATCCAAACTCAGTAATGGCGATCTCTGGAGACTTCAACAACGTCTGCCTCTCTACAGCTTTACCAACATTCCAACAGTTTGTCAGCTGCTCCACCAGAGAAAAGAAGATGTTGGACTTATTTTATGCAAATATTAAAAATGCATACAGCTCCTCTGCCCTGCCACCTTTAGGAAGATCTGACCATAATCTGGTTCTTCTCACCTCCACCTACAAGCCCATCGTTCAGCAGCAACCAGTGATCACAAAAACCATCAAAACCTGGTCTAATGATGCTGAAGGTGCTCTGAAAAGTTGCTTCGAGGCTACGGACTGGAATGTCCTCTGTGAACCTCATGGAGACAACATCAACACCATGACTGAGTGTGTGACAGATTATATAAACTTCTGTGTGGACAGCATCGTACCAACAAGAACTGTGAGATGCTTCCCCAATAACAAACCCTGGATCACCAGAGACCTGAAAAAGTTGCTGAACATCAAAAGGAAAGCCTTCAGGGATGGTGACAGGGACTTATTAAAGACAACACAAAAACAACTTAAAGCACAAACCAGGAAGTGCAAGGAGGACTACAGGAAGAAACTAGAGAGTCAGCTCCAGCAGAACAACGTGAGGGATGTGTGGTCTGGAATGAAGATCACCGGCTTCAAGGTAAAGGGGGACCAGACTGATGGAGGTCTGGACAGAGCTAATGAACTGAACATGTTCTTCAGCAGGTTCAGTTCCCCCCCTGCCTCCAGCCCCACAGACCACACACCCTCCATGAGCCCACAGCTTTCCTGTCACACCTCCACTCCGTCACCCTGCAGCTCAGTCATGGACCAGAACACAGCATCAACTTCCTCCACCTCAGAGCACCCAAAGACCTCTTCTGCCTCCACCTCCACTCTGTCTGTGACCTGCAACCAGGTCAAGAAACAACTAGAGAAACTGAACCAGAACAAGGCTGCAGGTCCAGATGGTGTCAGTCCCAGAGTTCTCAAGACCTGCTCAATGCAACTATGTCCAGTTCTCCAGCACCTCTTCAACACCAGTCTGAGACAGAAAACAGTTCCTGTGCTGTGGAAAACATCCTGCCTGGTTCCAGTGCCTAAAAAACCACAACCAGTTGAACCAAACGACTACAGACCAGTTGCCCTGACATCTCACGTCATGAAAGTCCTGGAGAGACTCTTACTGGCTCACCTCAACAAGCAGGTCAGCACCTTTCAGGACCCATTACAGTTTGCATACCGTAATGGGCTTGGGGTTGAAGATGCCATCATCTACCTGCTTCACAGAGCACACTCTCATCTGGACCAATCAGGCAGCACTTTGAGGGTCATGTTCTTTGACTTCTCAAGTGCTTTTAACACAATTCAGCCTGCTTTGTTATGTGAGAAGCTCCATAAATTCCAGGTGGATTCCTCCACAACCTCCTGGATTTATGACTACCTCACAAACAAACCACAGTTTGTGAGACTGAAAGGTTGTGTGTCTGAGATGGAGGTCAGCAGCACTGGAGCGCCACAAGGAACTGTACTCTCACCATTTCTCTTCACGATGTACACCTCTGACTTCCAGTACAACTCTGAGTCCTGTCATCTGCAGAAATACTCTGATGACTCTGCAGTTGTTGGGTGCATCAGTGAGGGACAAGAAGCTGAGTATAGAGAACTGGTCAGTCAGTTTGTGAAATGGTGCAGTAACAATCATCTCGTTTTAAATACCAGCAAAACTAAGGAGATGATTGTTGACTTCAGGAGGAGAAAGAATCAACACAGCAGTATTTCCATCCTAGGAGAGGAGGTGGAGGTGGTGGAGGAATACAAGTACCTTGGAGTTCAGCTGGAGAACAGACTAGAGTGGAAATGCAACACAGAATACATCTACAAGAAAGGTCAGAGCAGACTCTACTTCTTAAGGAAGCTGAGATCTTTTAATGTCTGCACCAAGATGTTGCAAATCTTCTATAGGTCTGTTGTGGAAAGTGCAATCAGCTTTGCAGCCATCTGCTGGGGCAGCAGCATCAGAACCAGAGACTTGAAGAGAATCAACAAACTGATCAGGAAAGCTGGATCTGTGCTGGGAGTATCTCTGGAGCCGCTGGAGCTGATTGTACAAAAATTAATGCTGGACAAGCTGATGAAGATGATGGAGGACTCTTCTCACCCTCTGCACGACACAGTGATCAAACAACAGAGTGTGTTCAGTGAGAGGCTTCTTCAGGTCCGATGCAAGACCGAAAGATACAAAAGATCATTCCTGCCTGCAGCCATTAGCCTCCACAACAAGAACAAACCTTGATCGTTATTATTATATTATTGTCTTCATTATTGTTTTTTATTGTTGGACAAAAACAAAAAACAAAAAAAACTACTACAATGTTGAATTTCCCTTTTGGGATAAATAAAGTATTTTTCATTTCATTTCATTTTACCCTCTCTTACCACGCCAGAGCTCACTGCTATCATAAAAACATCAGTGACTTATCACTAGAAAAAAACAGCAGTAAACATTTTGCAGGAGTAACCAGATAAACATTTGTAATAATGTTTGTGGCGATCAAAAGAAAAAAAAGTTGAAGTAAAACAAGTCAAGAAATGCCGCAATGTAAACAAGCAGTTCACGTAAACAGTGCAATTGAATCAAACTGTCTCAAAAACTAAATCAAACAGTGAATGAGAAACAAGCAGTTAAACCAGTTGTTTTGGACTGAGACTGTCTGATTGGTTTATTTGCATATTAAAAGCGTTTTTAGCAGAAGTTAACTCAGGCATGATAATGCTCACTTTGAAGTAGCTTCTTCTTACTGAGCAGCAGAGCAGGAGCTCGGCCAAAAACTGGCATACTCACTGTAGTGGTGGAAAAAAAGTACCACAAGTTTGCCAGACCGACAAAAATAAAAACAGATCAATAACTTTTTTAAATAAAAATAAATCACATATGGAATTATGGCAAAAAATATGTTGTCTATAATTATACTCTATTATTATTATAATAATTACTTTATTTTTAAAAAGCATAATATTGTACAGTGACTGCTTGACACATAGTGCTGCTATTCCACACAATCTTTCTTTGAAAAAAAAGTACCTTCCTTGCGAGCAGTTTTCCAGTTTGTCCCTCAGTGACATTATTAATGAGTGAGATTAAGCCAATTTCACACTGGGCTGCGACTGTAGATGACAAGTTCTGAAAGTCATTTACAAGGAATTTTCCAAAATGTCCCATGGGTTTTCAGTTACCTGGAATGAGTTGCAGGGTCTCGCTCTGGAACTCTATTTTGTTTTCATGAGTCCAAAAATTAGAAAAATTATGAGACAACTTTGGGAGAGGTTTGTAGTCAGTGGTATTGAGTCTGATATTGTGAGTGAAACAAAATGGCAAATAAAATTAGGATGAATTCTAAACAAATCAAGTCATATTGCACTTTCTTATTCCACTGTAGCAATTAAAATGTCATGAGAAGTTGTCAAAGCAGAGATTTAATCAACAAATCTATGACAATTCACAGCTGCATTTTCACATCACAGTCAGCCTGAGGTTTTTACTTCATTGAATGAACTAATATCCTCCACCTGACACGTCCTTTTCTCTCCAGAGTGCTGCCGGCACCTCTCATGACGTACCAGTACCAGAGGAGCTTCATCAAAGCTGCCAGTGGGTATTTTCATCTTTGCATCTCATTTGATTACTCACTGGTAATATTTTTTATGTCCACAAACAGATATTTAATCCTGGAATTGAAAAATATGTTCAGAGATTGTATTAAATAAAAGAATGAATGAATGTGCACAAATTGACTGATCAAACTGAGTGGTTAAATTGACTGTGAACATTTCTTTCCCCCTTTAGGCACCTGAGTTTTGTTATAAAGATAATATTTTATATTAACATATTATCGTAAGTCTGTAGCTTTAAAACCATGAGCAATAAAGGGATAATCCCTAATCTTGTTACGTAACTTTTAAATGTTTTTTCCTATAATTAAATTTACATAAAGCAAAAAATTCTGTAAATTACAAGAAAGTTATTGAAATGTTACATTTTTTGTACGAAAGTGTTCAAATTCATTCACACAACTCTGAACAAAACTAAGTTATGTGATAAGGATATATGCATTTACATAATTAATTACATAAAAACCGTATGGCTCTAAAAACTGCATTTCACAACAATTCTGAACAAAACTCATATCTAACTAATTTCATCTGTGAAACAGATTATAATGATTTATTATTTTTTTATCTAAACAAACAGGGAACAGAAGTAGACTCCACTTCTCTCTTTATTGAGGGTTAAAGATTAAAACACTTTCAAATGTGTTTTTTCACATTGGTTGGTTATTGGTTTTTTAATCATTCCATGTTGATATAAATATATATATTTTTTAATAGAGTAGATGTTTATTTCAGTATGAAATTTGAATTTTTTTTCTTGCTCTGTTTGAGATGCTCTTCAGATTCATTTGAAGCATGGGAACATATGAACATGTTCATATTCAGTTGAATTGTATGTGACTTGCCTTGTAGCTGAGCTCTCTTGTCTTTTGTGTTGTGTGTGACTCTGGATGCCACTAGCCTGTAACGATGAAGGGCACAATACAGAAAGAAAAATGTAATTTCTCTTAAAGGGGAAAAGCAACAGATCTAATGGAAGTTGAAGTTTAGCTTTCTGAGATTTGTTTGGTCAGACATCAGCTGGAAAATGTTTTTATCTTTTTATAACACTAGCTACGTTTACATGGGCACATTTAATCGGAATAAACGCCCAATCGGATAAAAAATACGTCATGTAAACATGTCAGTCAGAATGTTTTGATCCGATGCAGCCTGATCAGAATTAAATTTACTTCCGATCGAGAGGGGTGGTTTTGTCCGATCTTCATTCGGATAGATGTGCATGTATACACCCATTCGGAAAGAAAGGGTGAAAAAAGCCCAATGCGCATGCGTACAACCTCAGCGTGACGTCTTTCCGCTTTCGCAGACTCAAGTAGAAAACATAGCGGGAGGTAAACAGAAGTGGTCTGCTGGTGCAGTCATCCTATCATCCTGCTCTCCTCTCCTGTGGCGGAGGAGCAGTAGCAATATGTATTCAGCCTCTAGCTTGGTTAATGCGACCAGTAAAAACCCAAACATAAAGGTAATCACCTGCAGAAGGTCCATATTGGGGATAACGTGAGTCAGCTCGAGCACACGATGGGGCGGGAAAGACGTGCAGAAAGGACGGAGTTTGTTTACTTTTTTTTCTTCCCCTGGAAAGACAACTCGCTGTGCGCATGCTCAACTCATTTAACCTGATCGAGTGCTTGGTGCATGTGTACTCATGACATGATCAGATCATTTCAGTTAGTGTCCATGTAAACAGGGATTTGGGAATTCCGATCGACCAAGATTTTAATCAGATTGGGGAAATTTGGCGCATGTAAACGTAGCTAATGTCTAACAGGGCAGTTTGATTTGGTATTCATTTTATTTAGAAAAAAACATGGCTTACACTTATGATTTAAAGACAGATTATTTAAAGCAGAACTAAGTAAGTTTTGCTCTCGCTCTCCCCCTACTGGTCCCCTGTGAAAGCTCACTGTCGTAACGTTCCCCCGCCGCAGCCACAACCCCCCCCCCCTCCACCCCGCCGCCGGCCCCCCAACAACAACGCGCAGAGAACGCTTTTGCAAGAAGAAAGAAAAACAAAACCAAGAAAATGTCTCGACAGGTGAGTATTATTGTCATCTTTGCGCTCCTAAGGGTGGCGTTGCTAACAACGGCAAGGGCTTCATGCTTGTATTTATGTACGTGAGTGTGAGTGCCGTAAAGCAGGTTTGTTCTCGCGAGATTAGTCGGGTCCGATCCACTGAAAGTTGCAAGTGCTGCTTTCAGGACACAGACCCCGGAGGGAGGAGAGGGACCCACGAATCACCCCGCCAAGTCCTTGTTTACCCCCACAGGGACTCTAGAAAACATTTATTGAGGTGAAAAAACTTACTTAGTTCTGCTTTAAACTTCCCAGTTGTCAAAGCAATCAATTTACTCCTCTATATTATTCTTTTGTTGCTGCTAGGCTACAAAATAAACTCATTTGAGGCCAAACTCTCTGACCATAAAATAGACACATTCTTCCTCTGTCTGATGTCTTTCAACGATTTGCTTATTTTAGGTCTAGTTTATTGTGGCTGGAGCTCTTCATCATGGACATATCTAATCATTATGCTCTATTAGCATGTTGTTACTGAATGTTTTATTCTACCAGATTTATTCATATAAATTTGGTCTGGCCTGAAAGGATTCAAAGACCCGTTTCCTTCTATTGCTAATACTGTAGAAAGCTAAGCTTCAATGGAAAGGAACTTGGGGAAATGACTCAGTGACCCTGGCAACACTATCAGGAAGCAGCTCTGTACATAACACTGTTAGCTAATGAGGATATGAAAGTGTTTTTAAATATGCACGCACTACTTCGCCATGTCCTTCGATTCATAAAGCATCTAACCTATGTCACCCCTTCTCATTTTTAACTATAGGGCCTGTTATACTGCTCCAGTTTGTTTGTTTTACCGTACTTTGTTGTCTAACTTTTACCTGTTTTATGATGTGAATATTTCATGCTTTGTGTCGTGTTATGCTGTGTAGCGCTTTGGTTGGTTGTAATGCCATGTTAAAAGCACCATGGTATGGTATGGGTTTGTCAGGAGGGAGGAAAGTTGTTTGTCAGTTTTGAAACATCAGGTTTTTTCACCTGAGTTATGTCCGTTAGTGATCATATTACTTTGCATGCCAGGCATTTGCAAATGAGTGCGTGAGAATGTGTCTCTGCGGTTGCGGTAGTTTTTTCAAAGCTCAGGTCTGAAGCAGCAGCAGAGTTTTATGAGTACATTGTCCTGGTTTGAACTCTTTCATTTAGCACTTTCTCCCCTCTGTCCACCATTCCTCCTCTCTTTACGTCTCCCGCTTTGCCTTCCTTGAGTTTCCTCTGTATTAACTCTCAATTAAATACCAAGCTTCAGATTACAGTGCCACAAAAAATCAGAGATAAAGGTAGGAAACCAAATGAAGTGTTGTGGGAACAGAGCTGGTGTGAGAAAAAGAAACAATGAAAAGATGAGAGGGAGGAGTGGAGGGAGTGGTTGGTTTAAGTCTGATTTAAAATACCTGCGTTTTATACTCGCTCACAAGAAAATGCAGCAACTGTAGTTGTTCTGGGTTCAAACTTTCTGGTTTGATTACAGTACTCTTTAATGCTTTTTATTTATTTATTTATTTATTTATTTAAATACTCTAACCTTTTTCATTTTTTAGAAATTAGCCTGGACTTCATTACTATTTCCTGCAAAGTTAATTTTTATTCATTTTATTAAAATGTACAGCACTTTAATAATTGCTTATAAATATAAACTAGGTGATAGATGATGATCATGGCTGAATTAAAAAATGACTTTGAAATGGGATGTTAACCTCTTTGCAAACAGCCATGAAAGAAGTATCGATTCTCCTGTTAAACCACAGTAGTATTGATTGAGATGTATCTTTTCACTTTGTTACATCTGGGAGATGAGATCCCATGTAAACATCTGCTTACAGATTCTCATTATCCATCCAGATGGATAAATTGACTGTCAGATATTTCAATTGATTTGTCATAACACATTGATTGGGCAATTGTGCATAACCAAAAAGGGGAGTTCCTCTATATTTGTCAGCCAGTGTCCACTCTCACTTTTTCTTGTCCTTGTCCTTGTCCTTTAGTCCTTTTGAAGAAAGATTTTGATCTGCCACATTTTCAACTTTCTGAAGTTAGATGTTAAAGCTGGAGTGCGTAACTTTTACATGTCCGTGGATGTCCGTTTCAGCCAAGCCACTATCAGAGGAGATGACACAATGCAGATTAAGCCGATCGGCTCCTCAAACATCTCACGGTATTTTTCAATATATATCATTTTTACTTTGCGTGTCGGGTGCGACATTCCCGCGCTGTCGCACATGAAATTACGTCTTTTATGTCACAACAAGAAAAATAATAAGAAATAGAACGCAGTGTCTCGTAGCAGCCGGCAGAACGTGAAGGTCGACATGGCGGAGAATCCAAATAAACAGCCGAGAGACACTTATCGGGAAGTGGATCCTACCACGAAAAAAAAAAATAATTCCTGGACGTTCGGCAGAGGGACTATTGGCTAAGAAGGAAAGTGACCGAAGGAGAAGGCAAACGCGAATTTGTATCGGCGTCGCTTTTCCTCGGTGGAGAGAAGAGATCTGGCTGATGTTCACGGGTGCACACAGTGATCCGCAGGTCCGCACACACTGTCAAAATATAAAATGCGCACCAGATGAAACCCAGAGCGCCGAAATTCCAGCTGATCAGCTGATTCTGTCTCTATCTGTGTCAGTTTGTGTCTGTCAGTTTGTGTCTGTCAGTTTACCAGTGTAACGGTTTTTCAGTCAGTCAGATCAGAGCAGCTCACTGCAGGATTCTGCATCGTGTCAAAACTGAAAAAATTCACTGAATAAGACAAATAGATCATTGTGGCCCCAACAGCTGACTAATAAATTTCAACACCAAACTGTTAAATGTAGATTAAAGTGAACAATCAAACCTGTAAACAATCCAACCTGAACTCTGAAGGTTTTTTTACCAGTATTTTTATATTTTACTGGTTTCTCTTGATTTTTTCAACAATGAAATGATATTTATTGAAACAAATATAGAGCCAGGTAAAGTAAACAGACTGAATTTGAAGCTTGATTAATACAGATACCGGTTGGAATAACAACGGCAGAGATAAAGCGGTGGCAGCTGGGCTTACGTCATATGGAAGCGCCAGCTTTATTGTTGTAATGACGCAAAAATTCCGCTAGGGGGCGACAGAAGTTACAGAAGTTACGCACTCCAGCTTTAAACAAAACATTTTATATAAGTAGATTTTTCAGCATTTTCTGTAGAATTTCATGTCCTCACTGGGTTATAATATTTGGAAAAAGATCCCAGCTGAATGATCTTAATCTGGTCAGTGGCCTCCTGATAGGTTGGATTGTAACTGTAACCTGTCACAAACCTTTGCAGTAGTAATCACACTGTAATTCTCAAACTGGCCCTTCTGTTTCCTGGTTCAGTTGTAAGGACATGTTTTTTTCATTTTTTTTCTTCTAAATAATAGCTTTGACTGATTTACTGTTGAAAAGTGGAAGTCATGTTAACTGTTTTTAGTCTTAGTAAAAAGTGTAGATAAATGTTGATCAAAAGATTCTCAGAAGTAAGATGTTTAGTGATATTAACAGTAAATTGTTCCTAATGTTTTTGTGTCTAGTTTACAAAAGTAGTATTTAGGATATTTTTACATGTTTTAACCTTTTTTTAACTATACATATTCATACTACACAAAGTGCACACTGCTGAATGTAAAGTAGTAGTGAAAGCAGGGCCGGTTCTGGGCATAGGCTGATTAGGCAATTGCCTCGGGCGCCCTCTGCTGGAGGGGTGCCAAATTCTCCTTTTTGTAATAAATTTTTTTGACAAACTGTTGGAAACAGCATTCATCTAATGTAAAAATCAAAATAAGTAATAATTAAATATCTATATCTATCATCTCTACTGTTCATTTTAGTATAAATAAATATATTTTGCAATGTAATCCAGTTATTGAGTTACGTTGTTTTTGTTTTGGGCAGCAGGGGGTGCCAAAAATATTTTTCACCTAGATCACCATGCGGTTCAGGGCCGGTCCTGGGTGAAAGGTAAAAGCTGTTACTGTTGCTCTTGTTTATTCCAATGACTCTTTGATTTAAATCTAGTGTTTCATTCAGGCAAACATTGTCCAAATACTGTTATTAATATTTTAGCTGATTTACTCGAACTCTGTTTACAAACCTTACAAACAGTAAACCTGTTTCAGGTTTGATGGCTGGAAACATGTTGTTATCTTTGGTATGTAAAGTGATTAAGATTAAAGATTACCGAATAGAGAATAATTATCATTTCTGCCTTCATCTGTGTCCATTGGTTTGTGTTGGTTAGCAATGTGAAAAGTATTTCACTCATGTTTGTGATCTGATTTTATCTCATCTCTAAATGATTAGGTGCATAATAAGGCCTTATGCATTTAAAGAAGTTTTCTCTGCACCAACATGTAAATGCTTAAAAATGTTCTGAGTACATGTTGGTGCTTATCAGCCTTGTTGTTATGAAGACGTTGATATGCATTGCTTGGCGCTGACAGTCGACGCTTGGGGGCTGATCTCGTGTGAGTGCTCTGTCATCTCTCTGTTTACTTATTACAGTAATATGTTAACAGACGGTCTGTCTACCAGTTCCACAGATATTCCCCATTTTGCAGCAGCACTAAATATACAGTGACAAAACCTACCTGATCTGCTCTCTTCATCTCTTTGAAGCAGAAATAACTTTATAAACTGTGGTGATCATATTTGAGACTGATGGTACAGTAGTCTTTTATTCTTTTTTAACACAGCTTTGCTTCTTTAAATTTTTATTGGCCTAAACTGGAATTTGCTGTTACAAATGAGCAAAATCAGTAAATATTAATTTGTTAAAGAGGCCATTTCATACACATTTCAGGACTTTGTGGTTATTTCTTAAGTATTAACCAGTAATATGGAACATTTTGTATCTAAAAAACGTCAGGAAACACTTATTAACTGACCTTTCAATCTGTCTGCGTTAAAGCAGAACTAAGTAAGTTTTGCTCTCGATCTCCCCCTACTGGTCCCCTGTGAAAGCTCACTGTCGTAACGTTCCCCCGCCGCCGCCGCAGACCCCCCTCACCCCCTCTACCCCGCCGCCGCCCCCCCAACAACAACGCGCAGAGAACGCTTTTGCAAGAAGAAAGAAAAACAAAACCAAGAAAATGTCTCGACAGGTGAGTATTATTGTCATCTTTGAGCTCCTAAGGGTGGCGTTGCTAACAATGGCAAGGGCTTCATGCTTGTATTTATGTACGTGAGTGTGAGTGCCGTAAAGCAGGTCTGTTCTTGCGAGATTAGTCGGGTCCGATTCACTGAAAGTTGCAAGTGCTGCTTTCAGGACACAGACCCCGGAGGGAGGGGAGGGACCCACGAATCACCCTGCCAAGTCCTTGTTTACCCCCACAGGGACTCTAGAAAACATTTATTGAGGTGAAAAAACTTACTTAGTTCTGCTTTAAAATTCGGGTGATTCCAGCTCTCGTTCATATTCTTTGTTTGAATTTGCTGGACTCTGATTGGCTAACAAACTAGCCTATGAGAGCAAAGAATACTGTTTCCTGCCTAGTTATGCTACAACTTTTTAGTGAGCAGCATGGTAGGCGTGGTTTCAACTGTGGGAGCTGCCGAAAACTAACAAGGAGATGTGACGAAACAGATACAGGCCGTTCGGACTCGGGAGAAATCGGGTGTTATCGCCACCTACGTAGTTTGAGAGATTAAAACTGAAAGAGAAGTTACTGACCTGTTTTCACACCCACTATGAAGGTAAGAACAGCTGTGGAGCTAAAATATTCAACAGAAACCACAGGAAAACCGGTTTTAATGGAAAGGGCCTCTTTAAAATGTTATAAATAGCTCAGCTCAAATTACAATGTTGTTAAATAGCTTAAAGGAGAAATATTGTGCTTTTCAGTTCTTCCTTTTTACATCTAAATCCTTTAGTTGTGGTTTATATCTAGTGGAACAGCAGTTATTAGGTCTGAATAGCTACGTTTACATGCGCCAAATTTCCCCAATCTGATTAAAATCTTAGGCTGCATCGGATCAAAACATTCTGATTGACATGTTTACATGATGTATTTTTTATCCGACTGGGCGTTTATTCCGATTAAATGTGCCCATGTAAACGTAGCTATTGTGACGGAAATGCTTTTTAATACACTTGAAGAGTGAAAAATTTGGACATGGACAATGTAAAATATTACCAGTCTTGTAAACAATTAAAGATATGTTACATGTCATTTTATTTGTTCAGGAAAATGAAAAAATGGGGGATGTTTTGACAACTCTGCTTTTACAAATAAAATAATACAAAATAACATACAGCCACACTTTCCTCTGAGCCACAATAATAATGTATATTAAACCCCATTCTGGGTCCTATATATATTTGGTGATATGACCTTTTCTTTATAATGAGGTTCATTTTGCTATATATAATTAAAATGTATTTGATTCACAACTTTTATTCCTTTATCTGAAATTGCATTAGAACATGTTGGATAAATGTATTTTCATAAACTTCCCATTTTTATCAAGCATATTCTGTCCAAGATGTATACATCTCTTTAAAGCCAAGAGGTTCACTTGGACTAGCTCTTATGCACTTTTGTGCTCACTTTCTGCAACTGGTTGAGTTTCTTCATTCCCAAATTCCCTTATTCTTAGAATGATGCAGAAGAATCCCAGCAGTATTCAAGTCAAGACCAAAAAAATTAATTCAGTTTCACATACCTGTTAAAAATGCAAAAACATATTTGGATTTCAAATCGTTATTACATCTGTGGAAACAGCTTGTGTCTTCACAATGTCACCCACTTGTTTTTCTCTGTTCAGAGATGGACAACCCGGAAGATAGGGTGACAGCGATTCATGCTCTGGTGCATCGGTTGCCTGAGAAGAATAGACAGATGTTGGAGCTGCTGATGAAACACCTGGCAAAGTAGGTGAAGATAAGACCCATGCAGAGAAGTGTGGCAGTATGTTAAATCTAAATCTCTTTCTTCTCCAAGAATTTTGCAATAATTGCTTTTATCTCCTGATGGTATAGTTTAACACAGGGGTGCCCAAAGTCAGGCCTCGAGGGCCACTATCCTGCATGTTTTAGATGTTTCCCTGTTTCAACACACCTGATTCAAATGAACAAGTCGTTAACAGGTTACTGCAGCACTTGTTGAAATGCAGAGGATTAGAATCAGGTGTGTTGAAGCAGGGAAACATCTAAAACATGCAGGATAGTGGCCCTCGAGGCCTGGAGCTTGACACCCCTGGTTTAACACATTGTGAACTGCAATTAGAAACATCAGAATTCTTTTTTCTGCAAAGCTGTCTCTTTAAGGAATGAGATGTCAAGCAATGTAAGAACACCTCAAAATTGTAAATGAAAGTGGATTTGTGATTGGAACTGTGACAGTTCCTGTCCATGTAATAGTTCATGCTCGCAATGGGATGATGTTTATTTTCAACATAGAAAGTGCTATAAAAAAACTGTTATTTAACTGTTGCAGCTGCTTCTAGATTATAATGTTTTCATAATGTTTCTGTTGTGAGCATTTTTTTCTTTATTTTTTGCAGATCCATTTGTAGAAAGAAACAGGGCCAAGGGACACATGAATGCTTCATATGCAAGTGTAATTCTTCGGTTTAGTACGCAAAAAGAATTATTGCACCATCTAATATAGTTGTGATTCTATCAGCAGTAGGAGCAAATAGGAGCGCCAAAGGTCTTTTTTTTCCGAGTTCAACAAGGCATTATTTTTTTTTAAATATAGCTTTTTATGAAAATGTTCCATATTCCACCTTAAATTCATATTCAAGATTTTTCATACAATTGATCTATTTTTAGCACATATTCACATCTTTGAGCTGATGTAATATTGTAATATGTAATGTAATATTCATAAAATAAGAGATAAGATAAAACTTTTTTATGCATTTACATGGAAATTTGTTTTTCAGTACCACATCTGCCTTCAGAAAAGCATCTGAAGAACACAGATACTGTATGTCTTAACTAATTTCTACAAATGTCTGTATTTTTATGTGAATGCTATTTATTCCTCCTATTTATAGCTTTTTTGTTAGATTCTCTGATTTACATGAATGGCATTACTCAGTAATGTATAACTCAGCTTCTTGAATTAGACCTGCCTGGTTACACAACATGCTGCATTAGCAAATCAGCGGAGACCAAAAGTAAAACAAAAAAACAGATGGCATGACAATGCCGGCTTTTGTGTGATTAGTCATATAAAGTATCTGAAAGGTAGTGTTTATTCAGTCTAACCTGCATATAAGCCCTGTGGCTTTGTCAGGATTTTCCCCTTCAGCAGCAGCATGATTCAATCTTTGATTAATGGGCCATCGGGCATGTTTATCCTACATGTGAATAAGCGCGCACAGGCCTTTTGAAGACAAGCTTATTTACAAGGGTTTAATGGATTATAATTGTTGATGGTCATCGTTGACACTAGCTTATAGATAAGATTCTGCACACCTCAGCTCACTGCAGGATGAGGTCTGAAGATTTAGTGCATCAGTACGAAGGATCCAGCAGAACAAAAACAGTACAGGTTTCTCCCTTCAACTGGATTTGTTTGTATTTTTTTGGTGATTTTTTTTTAATATTCTAGACAGATATGAATCTGTAATCTGCTTTATTTTTTCATTGTTTAGCCTTCCTGACATGTTTTTAGACATAAAATAAATTACAGAAATAAATACATCACATAGTTGGAGAAAACATCCTTTTTCTGTATTTTTAGCAGACTCTAATTCATCTCAGCTGATGTTTTGTCCTTTACTGACCTGCTGTGCTCAGACAGGTGATGCACCTTGTACACAGTGCCCTTTTAGCCTTTTTCTCCAAGGCTTTTGGTTTACAGTGGGTTTTTATGACTTTGTGCATCATGACAGCTGTAGCCAGGGGCATTATGTTTTTAGTGCATCGGCCCATCTGTCTGTCCTGTTCTAATGAGGGCAATATCTCTAAAAGGCCTTGTGAGAATTTCTTTGAATTTGACCTAATCTTTGGTATTGACTCAAGGATGAACTAACTAGATTCTGGAGTTGAAAGGACACAGTGGTTCTTGTGTCTCAGAGTAACATCAACATCATTCTCCATCAGTACAATATTTTTCACATCATTGGTTTTGTCTTTTAGAGTTATTGACATAAAGAAATAATTTCGATTTTTTTTTTGTACTTTTATCATTTGCATCAGGACAAACTTATGCAACAAAATAAAGATTTTTATAATTTATTGCTTGCTGAAACAAGTTACCTCTTACAAATCTTTAACACCAGGCACTGATATCATAACTCTTATTGACTTTTTTGCACAAGATTATTAGTTGTACAAATTCAACCCTTTATCACATTTATTATGCTAGTCATTAACTTTGAAATCTGAACTTGGCTTTCTTTGACCACAACACCTCAGTAAGCTGAAAATCTGTCATGTTTCTGGAGAACGTCTGTTGAGCTGATGGGACTCAATTCACCGTACAGCTTATATTTATGTTAATTAAATGAATTGACCCTTTGTTGCTGTTCTCTCTTTAAAGGGTGGCCAGTCATCACCAGCAGAACCTGATGACCATTGCCAATCTGGGTGTAGTCTTCGGGCCAACTTTGCTCCGCCCACAGGAAGAGACAGTCGCAGCAATCATGGACATCAAGTTCCAGAACATTGTTGTAGAAATTCTCATAGAGCATCATGAGAAGGTAAGAGGGGAGTGTTTTATCTGGAAAAAATAAAACAAATGAACATAAACATAAGTCTTGAGAAATGGCCCATATTAAAACAAATTTATTGGCCTTCCAGTAGAATTAACCTTTGTGTTATTGCAAATTAAAAACAATAATTGTAGAACCATGATATTAATAACTGACTGATTTACACTCTGAAGTTGCTTTACCTGCCAAATGAAAGCAGTTTATTGATAGCTTACTTGTGTTACCATAGCAACAGTGTGTTTGTACGAGGCCTGGACACTGAGCACACAGTGTTCAGTCAATGAGAGGAACAAACAATTAGACATGGGCAAATGTGTCCAACACAATATGCACAAATTTACACACAGGGAGAAGGATGATGCACAAACAACAAATACATTAGTGTTCCTCCTCATTTTTTAGACCTTTTAGACTCTGCCATGTTGTATTTTTGGAACCAGATTTGGCACATTAGGAATGTGGTGCTAAGCATTGCATCAACAAGTTGATCATTTAAAACATTTTTGGCAGCAAAATTGTTGTTTTCACAGTTTATGAATGAATATAAATATATTTGGGGCGGCTGTGGCTCAGTGAGTAGAGCAGTCATCTTCCAGTTAGAAGGTTGGTGGACTGATCCTGGCTTCCACCATGACATGTCTAATAGGGCTTTTCCACTGGCATCTACTCTGCCCCGCCCCGCACCACATAGCCCTGTTTAAGAGCATTCCCTCTATCCATTTTCGGGGCTGAGCCATATTGTCTTTGTACCACATCAGGATGTAGTACAAGTTGGGCTGACTCAGGCAGTGGCATCCGTTGTGCAGTGATTGGCTAGGAAAGTTGGTAACGCTTCCTTTTACAGTGTGCTAATTACTAAGAAATTACGTGATACTTATATGGTAAATCTTGGTGTGTTAATGGTAATTACCGTGTGTATTAAGTAGGTAATTACAGAGAAAGTACAGCAGAAATTACTCAGCGTTTACCCGATACATATATGGAAAATTATAGCATATATGGGGTAAATGCCACTTGTAATAAGGAGGTAAATACAGTTGCATTTACTAAGAAAAACCTCCACTATTAATCTTTAACTCAATTAGGTTGTGGCCAGTTTAGATTAATAATAACTAAAATTAAAAAGGTAAGTTTCAAGTTTATTTATTTATAAAGCGCCAGTTCATGACAAAGTCATTTCAAGGCACTTCACAGAAAAATCAACCAATTAATAATAAAACATTTTCTATCTAAGGAACCAGGCGATTGGGCTGAATTGTTATTTCAGCACAATCCCCCATCCTGAGCAAGCACGATTGGCGACAGTGGAAAGGAACGACTCCCTTTTAACAGGAAGAAACCTCTAGCAGAACCCGGCTCAGGATGGGCGGCCTTCTGCCTTAGCCGACTGGGGTCTGAGCTGACAGGAAAGAGACACAGACAAACACCGATGGATTTTGGCCAGTCGTCATGTCTATAGAAAGATAAACAGAGAAACAGTTAATGGCAGCAGTAACAATCAAAGCAATAACAATTTGATGGCTCTAGTTGGAATATTTCATTGTTTGTTTATGTGAGATACACCCTCCTCAGAGGCAGCCAGAGTAAAGAAAGACAGCAGAGTGAAGAAATGTGGTCAGTATGTCCTCCGGCAGTCTAAACCTATAGCAGCATAACTAAAGGGAAAGCTCAGGAAAACCCAAGCTAACCCTGACTATGGGATTGTGTAAAAAGGAAAGTTTTAAGTCTATTCTTAAAACTACACAAGGTGTCTGCCACACGGATAAAAAGTGGAAGCTGGTTCCACA
>SSNP01000072.1:2288501-2334059 GCA_006937955.1 Pachypanchax playfairii
CATATGGAACAATAAGATCTTTAATATAAGCTGGAGCTTGGTCGTTCAAGGCCTTATACATCAAAAGTAAAACCTTAAACTTTATTCTAGACCTTACAAGGAGCCAATGAAGTGATGCTAAAACAGGAGAAATATGGTCTCTCCTTCTAACTCTCATCAGAACTCTGGCAGCCGTATTTTGGATCAGCTGGAGGTCTTTAACAGCACTATTAGAACACACTGATAATAATGAATTACAGTAATCAAGTCTAGAAGTAATAAATGCGTGAACTAAACTTTCTGCATCTCTTTGATTCAAAATGCTCCTAATTTTAGCAACATTACGCAGGTGGAAGTAGGCCGTCCTGGTAACATGCTTTATATGAGAACTAAAGGACATGTCCTGGTCAAAGATAACACCCAGGTTCTTTACCTTCTTGTTGGAGGCCAAATTAATGCCATCCAACGTTGATGACTGACTACACAACTTGTTCCTAAGATTCTCAGGCCCAAAGGTCTGAAGGTACCTTCCAATAATTTACCTTTTCTTACACGGCCTTCACTTTTTTTAAGCATTTACATTGTACTTACCTGTAACAACCCCCTACACCTGCAGAACAGTTTTCTTCAAGGATCCTGGTACATCTTAAATACTGGGTTTTTTCTTACTGGAGTTCTTAATATTTACCCAGTAAGTAAGCAGAAATTGGACTGTAAAAGGAAGTGTGGTTTGATTCCATGGGGTTACCAGGTTCTTACCATATAGTTCCTAATACATTGTTCCTTTTTCCAAGCAATCCATAGACACTTTTACCATCTTATCTTCTGCAATGTTGCTAAGTAAAACATGACATTTTACTTAGCAAGTAAGTGGAAACTGGACTGTAAAAGGAAGTCTGGTTTGTTTCCATGGGGTTACCAGGTTCTTACCATAAAATTTCTTAATACATTGTAACAGACACTTTTACCATCTTATCTTCTGCAATGTTGAAAAGGGAATGATCTTGTAATGTTTTTGGCATGGAAAACACTCCAGAGTGCACAGAACAAGGAGCGGAGACTGTTCTTGAAGTTAAAATATTTATTGAGTAGGTGCAGAGTGAGCTGTCTTCAGAAACACAGGATCTTTGTAACCATACCTAGAGCTGTTCTGCGGTGGGGAAAGGCCAGAGTCAGTGGGTGGAAACACAAGTGAGTTTTATCAGTGATATTGGAAACAAAGTTCAGTGTTAGCATAGTACTTACATAGTACTTACAGCCAGACTCATTGATCACAACTGATGGACTGTGATTTGGTATTCCAACCCAACCCACTTGCTGAAGTGCCGTCCCTACCTACCAAGGGAGTTTACATCTGTGTTTTTGGCCGCTGTTTACATTCCCCCGCAAGCCAACTTTACAGCAGCACTCGGTAAACTTCATGATGTCATCAGCGCACTGGAGACGGCTCACCCTGACGCTGTTTTTATTGCTGCGGGTGATTTTAATCAGTGCAATCTACGGACTGTACTTCCCAAATACTACCAACATGTAGACATTCCCACCCGCGATAAGAACACACTGGATCATGTATACAGCAACATAAAGGGTGCATACAGGGCCGCACCCCGCCCCCACTATGGACACTCTGACCATATCTCTTTGTTCCTGTATCCGGCCTACAGACAAAGACTCAAACAATCAAATCCTGTCACCAAACAGGTGAAGCTCTGGACACCTGAGACAGAGGGAACACTGCAGGACTGTTTTGCTACGACAGACTGGGATGTGTTTAAAGCTGCAGCTACTCTGGAGCACTCTTCTGTCAGTGTACAGAAGTATGCTGACTATGTGACTGGGTACATCAGCACTTGTGTGGATAAGTCAGGAAGTTTCCCAACCAGAAGCCCTGGATAAACAGTCAGGTACGTCACATGCTGCGTGCTCGCTCCATTGCTTTTACATCTAGTGATGAGGCAGAGTACAAGGTGGCGAAGTACAGACTGAGAAAGGCCATCACAGCAGCCAAGAGGCAGTACAGAGAGAAGCTGGACAGCTTCTACTCCACTGCTGAGTCCGGGCGCATGTGGCAGGGTTTACAACACATCACAGACTATAGGAGCAGTTTCAGTTCCATCAGCGCCACAGACAGCCTGCCTGATTACCTCAACACCATTCTACACTCGCTTTGAGACCTCCTCCCCCCACACAGAGAGGAGGGACACAGACACTTGGATCTCCACACCCCCCTCCCCCTCACCAGTTGTCTCTCCAGCCCAGGTAAACAGAGCTCTGAAGAGGATTAATCCATGCAAAGCGGCAGGGCCAGACAACATCCCTGGACAAGCCCTCAGAGCATGTGCCAACAAGCTGACAGACATTCTCACCTCCATATTCAACCTCTCCCTAACCCAGAGAATTGTTCCCTTTTGTTTTAAGACAACCACCATTGTTCCCCTTCCCAAAAGAGCCCCCCCACTTGCCTGAATGACTACAGGCCAGTAGCGCTCACTCCAATCATTATGAAGTGCTTCGAGAGAGTGATGCTGACTCACATTCAGAGCTGCGTACCAGTCACACTGGACCCCCTGCAGTATGCCTACCGGGCCAACAGGTCCACCTCAGATGCCAAAGCCGCTGCCCTACACATCTCCCTCTCACACCTAGAGAATAAAGACACCTACATCAGGATGCTCTTTATTGACTACAGCTCTGCATTCAACACGGTCATCCCCCACAAGCTCACCCACAAACTGTTCTCCCTCGGACTGCACCCCATCCTTTGTGACTGGCTCCTGGACTTTCTGACTGGCAGGCCTCAGTCTGTCAGGATAGGGAACAGGACCTCAGCCAGTATCATTACAAATGTTGGCACACCACAGGGGTGTGTTCTCAGTCCTATCCTCTACACCCTGTTCACCCACGACTGTGCAGCCTTCCATAAAGACAACATCATCCTGAAGTTCGCAGACGACACCGCTGTGATAGGACGCATCACAGGCGGAGACGAAGCAGCCTACAGGAGGGAGGTGGCCTCTCTGGTGACGTGGTGTGAGGACAACAACCTCACCCTCAACACAGAAAAGACCAAGGAGATGATAGTGGACATGAGGAAGGGGAGGAACGCTCATCAACCACTGCTTATCCGCGGGCTGGAAGTGGAGAGGGTGAGCAGCTTCAAATATCTGGGGGTCCACATCAGCGAGGACCTCACCTGGACACTGAACACCACACAGCTGGGGAAGAGGGCTCAGCAGCGGCTGTACTTTCTGAGGAGGCTGAGGAGGTTCGGCATGTCACCAAGGATCCTCAGCAACTTCTACAGCTGCATGGTTGAGTTCATCCTGACCAGCTGTATCACGGTGTGGTACAGCAGCTCTACTGTTATGGACCGCAAACGCCTGCAGAGAGTGGTGAAGACTGCGTCTAAGATCACCAGGACCCTCCTTCCCTCTCTGCAGAGCATCTACCAGCACAGATTTCACAGGAGAGCTGCCTCCATCATCAAAGACCCCACCCACCAGCATGGACGGTTTACTCTCCTCCCCTCAGGCCGGAGGTACAGGAGTGTGAAATGCAGACCATACACACAAAAAGGAGAGAGGAAGTACTAGCGTCATCATGCAAGCTTACTCCAAAACATGTTAACATACAAGAAATACATTTAAAAATTATCTGAAACGTAAACAATGGATACAGTCCACAAACATACCTGTTCACCTTTCAGCTAGATGTTAAATTAAAGATGGATGGAAAATGATAATGTTCTGATCAGCTATCTTCTGGAAAACAGTAGCATTTTAACCTTCTTCTTCTTGTTTCTTGGTGGGTGCCATCTAACTTTTAGATGCATTTACACCACCTACTGTACTGGAGTGTGGGCAGGAATATAAATGCAGACAAAAAAATTATCTTCAATAAACCACTTTGAAACAATCTCTAACTTATATTTCCTTTCTTCAACATTTAGTAAATACTTTACATTTATTCCTCCACCCCAAGTTTCTTTTAGTTTCTTTCTAGGTTTTTCTTTCATAACATTCGTTTTGATGTCTCACTATGGGATACGCCCCTCCGGGCGGATTCCTCAGAAGCACTTATGTTATTACGCCAATCCTGATTGGCTAGTGATCGTGACGGCCACGTCACACACCACTATAAGTTGCATGTGTCACCATGTAGCGCCATTCAATAACCTTTTCTTGCTTTGTTAGCAACTTATCGCTACCAAGCTAGCTCAACTGTTCATAGACTGGAGCCAGTTACCTTTATTCTCCGTCACCGAGCGCTAGCTTGTTTCTCCTGCTCTGGCTTTCAGCATAGGTTAGAGCATGTTTACACAGTCTCCACACACCAGTGCAGCTGTTTTTATTTATCTGCGTGCTGCCCTCGTTCCTTGACTCAACACACCAGTTTACCGATATGGACGCTACTTCTCACACCAGAGAAGTAGAGGGCACAGTGGCTCGCCTCTCTACCTGTGGGAACAGGATTTCAAGCAAGGATCCACACAAGATCTGCTCGTGTTGCCCCGGGCTGGAATATGCCTGACAAGCAATGGATAACCCTGGGTCATGCGAGCACTGTGCATGCTTCACCATTAAGAGTCTCCGCCGACAACTAGCATGCCAAGCTAGTTTGTTGGGGAGGCACCCTTACCTGCCGACAGCCGAGCCGCCACCCACACCTGTCGACAGTCATGCCCTCCAGGAGCCGGAACCGTATGCTGCGTCCAGCTGGGGTTCACAGCTCAACCTGGCCGACATGGACCAGCCCACGGAGGACGTGCTGGAGTTGGACTAGAGGATGAATTCGAAGACACTGATAGGCTCCTCATATAAGAGGATGATGAGGAAGAAGACGCCTTCCTTCCTGCCGCCTAGGCTGCACAGCCATGTGTCTCGTCCTCACCGCTGGATGTGGTGTCTAGATATGCAGTCAGTTTGAAAATGCGCTACATCTAGGTTAAACATCCCATGACCATCCGTTGTGGCTGAAACTGTTAGATCACATCTTCAGGGAAAATGTTTATCCGCGGAGCGAGGGAGGAGCCAGGCACTCAGGACGAGACATACAGAAGGGAGATTCAGAGCCTGTGAAGCAGCTGTGATGTGATCTCGTTTTTCAGAGTTATTACAAACTAGTATAGAATTTTTGGAATTGAGAAGGTGGTGGAGTTTATTACATGGATAAAATCCCTCCGGCACAACGATCGGATCTACCGGGAACGGGTATTGTGTCGAAGGTGATGCGTTTTTTTTATCCAGCTCGTCATTCCCTGCTGGAAAAACCAGCATAGACCAGCATATGTTGTGTTTTGTTGCTGGTCTATGCTGGTCTATGCTGGTTTATGCTGGTGGACAAGCATGGACCAGCAAAGACCAGCAAGGAAGCCATGCTTCCACCAAAACACAACATATGCTGGTCTATGCTGGTTTTTCCAGCAGGTTTTTCGGAGTTGTGATGTCTTCAGCCTGACGTTGAGATTCTTCTGGCAATTCTAGTGAAGCTGAGGTGGATTTATCCGACCACTTTCTCCCGTTAGGATCTTGCATCAAAACATACAGCAAGTGTTCATAAACAAACTAATGGTCATTGGGGGGGGGGGCAAACTGACTAAGTCACGCACTCACGCGTGCACATGCACACACACACCCACAAGTTTGTTTTGGTATCCTTATGGGGACCGTCGATTGACTTCCATTGATTTTAGTAACTAGATTTATACCTAACCCAAACCCTTTTCCTAACCTTAACCATTACTGATCTATAACTAACCCTAAGACTAACTGAAACTCTATTCACACCATACCTATAAACCTAACCCCTAACCCGGGGGTCGGCAACCTGCGGCTCTAGAGCTGCATGCGGCTCTTTAGCGCTGCCTAGTGGCTCCCTGCAGCTTTTTCAAAAATGTTTGAAAATGGAAAAAGATGGGGGAGGGAAATATATTTTTTGTTTTATTTTTGTTTCTGTAGGAGGACAAACATGACACAAACATTATTAACATTTCCCAATGCTGTAAAAATTTGTAGAATAAATATTAAATTTCAACATTTCTGTCAACGAAGATTTGCGTCATAGCCCGCGACACACGGTTTCTATCAGCAGGGCGGGATGCCAGGCAGGTGGCTGTTGTAAACAAACCGGCGGCTGTGTGATGGGCCATGGATCCCAAAGGGAAAAAGAAAAAAATAACTGAGGTCACATTAAACGGGTAAGAGCATAATCCTGTCATAGGCACATATTTAGTAACAAAGTGGCTGTTTTTATAAAGTGATTTCTGATTTTTGTCAGTATATATTTGGAGTGAGACTTAGAGATATTATTGTGTTTTGTTGCTCAGGTCCGAGGATAGCTGCGTTGGTTGCGTGTCAAAAGAAAAGAGGATGCTGCTCAAACTCAAACTGTATTAATTTGATTTTATTTATTTTACCTTTTCAAAAGGCTGCTGTTTTATTTTTTATAAATGCAGGCTGCGTTTTATTGCACTGTTTGTTGATGAGGTTCGTTATGCACATTCCATTTTATTGTTGTTTTTTCGAATCCTCAAAATAAAAATGACATCAAAAATCGGATTTCATTATTGCATTTCTTTAATTTCATCAAAGCAATGAAACATGATTCATTAATATTGTAATGAAGTTAAACTTGAGGCGGCATCGTATAAGTAGGCTAGTAGTCACGGGGTGCGTCAATGTCTACAGGATGCGCTGCAGGGAAAATAAACATTTAATCATGAAGGCTCATTATGTATTTGTAGCCAACTTAATCATTTTGATAGTAAGCTAATATAGATAAATACAGCATGTGTTGCCTTCATTATAAGGCTTATATAAGGCTTTTAATTTTTTGCGGCTCCAGACATTTTTTTTGTTTTGTTTTTTGGTCAAATATGGCTCTTTCAACATTTTGGGTTGCCGACCCCTGCCCTAACCCTAAAAAGGGGAGTCCCCCTCATGGGGACCAGGCTTCGGTCCCCACAAGAACCCTCGGACCCCAGAAAGATAGTAAAAGTCAGGAAACTGGTCCTCAGGAGGTCAGAAATACAAGCCCACACACACACACACACACACAGTACTGAATCAGAAATTTGCTGCTTTTTTCTTATATTTTATTCAAATGTTGAAATTGTCTAAAAATGACTTTTTTTATTTTTAGACATAAAATAAACTATCAAAAGTACTTTTTTTACTGTTGTTTTTTCACTTTCATAGTAGTAAAACATAGTTCAGATGTTGCATGAATCATTGAAACATGAAATATTTACATCAAAGTCACTGATCTGCTTGAAAAACCTCTTTACACAAAATGCTCTTTATCTCGGCTTTTAGTCCTGAAACGTGTGGATTTTCATAAAAGTTGCCCTTTTGTACTGCAGATTACTAAATACAGACAGAGGTGGAAACATTTTTTTTTTTTTTTTGCTTTTGAATGAAGTCGGACTAAATTTCGTGCTGATGGTTTCAGAATTCACATAGTCATAGGAGAACATATTCTGTGGGCCTTCAAAAATAAGTAAAAATGCTAAATATCTCTGGCACTGAGTGGGATATTAAATCTGAAAGTGGCTGGCACTGAATGAGAACTCCAGCAAGAACATACCCAGTATTTAAAATGTACCAGGATCCATGAAGAAAACTGTTCCTGCAGGTGTAGGGGGTTGTTACAGGTAAGTACAATGTAAATGGTTAAAAAAAACTGAAGGACATGTAATTTATTGGAAGGTACTATTTTAATTTTAGTTCTAATCTACAAACAAACAACAAACAAATCTAAACTGGTCACAAGAGTTGATGGGTAATAGTGGAGGTTTTTCTTAGTAAACGCGGCAATACTTTCTCTGTATTTACCTCCTTATTACATGTGGTAAGTACCCCATATATGCTAGAATTTTCCATTCATGTATCAGGTAAATGCTGAGTAATTTCTGTTGTACTTTCTCTGTAATTACCTACTTAATACACATGGTAATTACTATTAATACGCCAAAATTTACCATATAAGTACCAGGTAATTTCTGAGTAATTAGTGTAGTGTTAGAAAGAAGCTTCTGTGAACAGAATGGTTACACAACCCAATATGAGCCATGTGGTGTTAAGCTGGATTCATGCTTACGCAAAGGCAGATGTGCTCCCACACGGCGGCGTACTGATGGAGCCAGTTTCTGTTCATACTACCCCAACCCTGTTGCAAAGAAATTTTCTGCCAGGACAGCAGGAGGCGTGTTCCTTACTTGGTGCACTCCCCAACCTCCAACTCCAAGGTTCCAGCGTTCTCCTTGTAGGAGTTGAAGCTGAGTTGTGCATCCCTGTACTCTTTCAAAGAGGAGCTGTACAAATGACCATACTTCCTCACTTCCTCTGTGAGATGTTCCTCTATGTGCTCCATGTCTTCAAGACTGTCAACATTCACGCTGTTTACAATTTTAAAGAGAAATTACATCATGCCTAAAATGATGTTGGGTTGTTTGGCTGACCAATCACAGACGAGCGTCATCCGACGTAGCCGTCGGAAAGTTAGAAAATACAGCGTGACTCCAACCGACCATCTGAGGCAGTTTGAGAGGCCATACAATGTCGTATCATGGCGGTGTTTGCCTCCGACACGTCGGAGCTGTGTTGGTATGAATCCAGCTTTAGGCTGCGTTGGGCGGGCTGAGTAGATACCCCCTATAGCCCCCGATTTGCATATGGTGTTGTGTGACTGGGTGAATGTAAAACTTGTAGTGTAAAAGCGCTTTGAGTGGTCTGAATGACTAGAAAAGCGCTATACAAATACAGGACATCTACCATTTAAAAGCGCTTTGAGTGGTTAGAACGTCTAGAAAAGTGGCATATAAATACAGGATATAGACATTTATATTTACTATATTTGTCTGTTGACTAAACCAGTTCTATGTTTTTGCAGATTTTTGAGGCTGTTCCTAATTTGGCAGGCAGTTCATCCAACGTGCAGCTCAACCAATCAAGGAGGAAAAGTACTGAAAACAAAGCACCGTCCTGTAGTGAGAGGCCTCTCACGCTCTTCCACACACCAACACATTCCCAGAAAGGTGAGCCTCATGGAAAAATTTCTTCTTCTTTATCAAATGTTGTTTATATAAAAAGATATGAGGTGAGAAAAAAGGAAAAAAAAATGGTTTATACCACAGTATTGAAGAGCCTCTAAAATTTTTTTGACTTTTATAGGTGAAAAAAGGAACAGTGTCTGCAACACCACAGCTGCTGACCTACAGTACCCTGTTCCTCCTTCTGCTAACTGTAGCAGCAGCAGCAGTAGCAGTAGTGGCAGTGGTGGCGGCCACAGTCACACCCCAAGACACAGTTTAACCAGCAATGATGGAGAGCAGGATGGCCACCAGATCCGACCCAGCTCACTGTAAGCAGTAAAGTTTGATCCAAAGTTTGTCTTTCTGGAGTTCCTCATACTGCATTTAGAAATCAAAGAGTTGAAATGACGACACATAGAGATAGAAAGCATTTTCTTTACTTTTTGTTTAAACACAAATTTTACAGACTTACGTGAACAACATGAAACAGTGAAAAACTGGTAAAATTATACATTTTAAGGCTCATGCCTTTTTTCTCCTTTAATTGCAAGGAAGACAAAAAAACAGAGGTTTTTAGCTGCGTTCCTGATTATTTTTGTTGAAACCCGCCATGGTATTCCCCTCCCCCCAAAAAAATAGATAAAATAAAATAAATTCAGCATGCGGTTAAATATTGTTGGCCCTCTGGGAATTGATACAGGAGGATTTTATTTAAAGATAGCAGCTGAGTGAATTCCATCCACTTTGCTATCAGGCACAATGTTCCCGTTCTCTTAAAAAGGAGAAATAACATTTCTGATGCTGTGGCTGAGGTAGTTGGTGCAGTGTGAATCTCAAGAGATAAATAATAGTGTTTGTTTTAAAGAATCATTCCCACACTGTGGCCAGTTTTTAAATCAACTTAAAAATAAATGAAAATATGAAAATCCTCCAGTTATTTGTGAGTACAAAGTAAACGATGAAGCAGCAAAGTGATACAATTAGTGCACTTTTTCACTAGTCTTAAAACATGGTGCTTCAAAGTTTATAAATAACAAATGTTTAGGTTTTTAACAAGGCCAGTTACCCAAAACAGCCTCAGTGAAACGAGATACGTTATATCTGGTTAGTGAAGGAATTTACATTCACAGTATACACCATAAAAAGGTTTTTCATCAATTGAAAAAGAAGGCACTATATGCTTTTTAAAATATAGTGTGATTGACATCTAGGAAGACTGATATTTCGTCTTGACAGAATGGCGTCATTTTATACACATGTAGTGACACGTTTTAAAATAAATGCTGTTTGACTGTTGTGCTGCCTTAACTTTCTTCAAACCTTTGCTCAGACTTTTCTACATTTTAAAATGTTTTTTTAACTAACAGCACAGCATAATTGTCTCATTCTTTTTTAATAGTTTTCATATCTTAAAATTAAAATATTATACCATCCTGATTTTAACGTTAGCTGTGTTTAATGTCTCTGTGACATTGTTTTCCTTCTGCAGCTAATTGAAATGCCTAAAAGCATTGTGGAACAATGTAGTCTGAATGTTCAGGTCCAGAAGAAATACAAACTTTCATCTGTATGTCACAGAAAGGTTTGAGAATTTAATAGTAAAATATTCAATAGGAAAGGTGTGTTTTAAAAACCAGCTGAACATCATTGAAATCTGGTTTGTTTTCCTCTGAAAACACTGTCAGTCTCAGTTACATTTCAGTGGCAGGTGATCATTTTCATTGCTGAAACATTTTTGTAAATTTCGGAACATGAAATCTGCTTGTTGTAAAAGTGATTTTTTTTTAAACAGCCTTCAGACAGAAAGTAAAATATTAACACAGTTGTAATCCAAAATCATTTGAATAATAAAAACCTTTCATGTTTTCATGTTATTGAAGATCCTGGTCGCTTTAAACGCTGATGTCACATTTTATCTGAATTTATTTATTAGGTTTATGTTACAGACACTAGAATAGATGTACATAATGTACAAAATCTAGCTGTTGTTGGTTTTATTTCTGCCCTGCTTGCATTTATGAAGACATCTTAACTGTTTGCTGGTAAATAATCCACATTCAAGTTAAGTACTGAAAAAACATGTAATCACCTCTTTACAGGTTCTCTCACCTTATTATACACTAACTGTTGAGCAGTTTGAGTTTAGATTACATGGACTGAATGACAGATGGGTTGCAGCGTGGTCAGGGAAATAAATTATATATATTTTAAGCCCTTTGGTGATGGGCTATTATAAATTAGATTCCTGTGGAGACAAGCCTCTCTAAATTGCCCTACAGTGTGCATAATGATGTTGCAGGAAAAATCAATTCTTCAAATGAAAACTGTTGATTAGAATTCATTGATTTTATGTTACCCGTGTACCATTTTTTTACAGGGGACAGAAGCTAAAGTTTGACAAATTCTTTATATTTTATAAAATGACTTTAGAAAAAGTTTTGTTATTGTTAGAACCATTATTTACCTTTAGGGTTTCAGCTGAGGAATATTGAACTATCCCTATGATAGTTGCTTATTTACAGGTTTGTAGCTTTATTTTGCACAAAAATATTTGAATTCATCCTGCACACTTCTGCAGCCTATTTTTCTTTATTTTCTTTTTTGGAAATGCTTTATTTTTAGCATTTCTTGCTTCAGGGTTTCTCACTCTGAAAGATTTTCTGGTTAATGGTTATAGATTTGCATCCATTGTTTGATAGGCTTCTAAAAGCTCTCTGGAGGATTTAGACTGATAGATGTTATGAAGAATACTGTCAAGTAAATACTTGACAGTATTCAAGGACAGGACTACAAGTGAGACAGTTTAGAAAGAGTCTTTCAAAAAATCTGGCACTACATAATCTTTACTTGCCCCAAAACTGCATAAACTTTAAAATATAAAGTGTTGTTTCTTTAAGGGACTGAAAACAGTTAAAAGTAACAAGATTGCAGAGACGATGTAATTTCCTAAATCTGAACATTTTTAACAGGTTTAGCATCCATCTATAAGACTTGTCTCTATATTTGCTTTAACACAGTAATAAAATTACAAAAGTTGATAGAGCTTATTAGATGTCATATACACCTTACTGTCTTGTTAGGGAAATGCTTTTATTTGTGTAGTAGTTTGTTATTATATTGTGTTTTTTACCCTCTGTTGTTTGTGCTAGACTGAATCCAAAGAGTCGTGGCAGCATACCAACCAGGTAAGAAACAAGTTTTTGAAAGTTAAACCCAACAGAGTCAATATCCAGAACTACATGGTGAGTGATTTGACCTTACTGTGATGTGTGTCACTTTTTCTTCAGCACAACATCTCCCAGTCCCACATCGCCACGTTCCCCCTCCTGGCCAATGTTTTCAGCTCCTTCAAGTCCACAGCCGATATCCTCTGCTTCTAGTGACTCTTCCCCCGTTAGGTTGGTTCATATTGTTTTAGAAACTTTAAAGCTAACAGGCCCCAGAAGACCACTCACCCTGAGCCGGGTTCTGCTGGATGTTCCTTCCTGTTAAATAGGAGTCCTTCCTTTCCACTGTCACAATCGTGCTTCTCAGAATGGAGGATTGTGTTGAATTGATGATTTAATCTAATCAGCTGTTTTCTCCGATAAAAAAATGTTCCGTAATTGACTTAATGCTTCTGTGACATGCCTTGAAATGACCTTTGTTTTGAGGTGTTGCTTTGTAAATAAAACGGAATTAATTCAATTCAACGTGATACTAGTTTCAGAAAAACATTAGCTGTAAGTGTGTTGAAAGTAAAATAAGGAAATGTATCTACAACAAATGGCAGTTGTTGAATTTATTAAAGAATTTTTCCCTTTAAATTTGATAATTCTCTCCATAGCTGCCAATTTCTTTCGTAAAATGGAAAAGAAAAGGCTGTTTTTGTTTCTACAGTATTGTCTAGCCAGATTTTTCTACTCTTCAAGTCTCGAGAAGTTGTTTTGTGGTAGATGTGACCTGTGATCTTCTATATGAAATGTTTGGAATTTGAAAGTTAAATTGCCTCTCAGTACTTCAGTAATCTTAGATTAAGAATGTGCCCTGAACTATTTATAACAGGTCAAGCCACAGTCCTTCTTGCATAAGCTTCTCTATTTAAATTCTAGTAAAAATGATTGGAAGCAGTTACTCAACTGAACCTTGGCGGACATACAGTGTCTGCCCCTACATTTCAGAGCTTCGCATTTCAAGGCTCAGGTGTCTTGATGTGGTAGTCAAAGGTGCTTTGCACCCTCAAAGCCCACTTTTCTTTAGACTGCAGTTTCTGTGGTAGATTTATTATAAATAAACAGACTAAAACAAGATAGATGAATAGGAAGGCAGTATTTTAAACAGTTCAGACACTGAGGAGGCTCCTGTTTAGACTTGGGCTTAGGTTTTATTTGGTTTAATTATCATCATGTTCAATGAAAGGAACAACATTTCATATTAGACTGTAAGTCTGTTTGTAAACTCTGTAAATTTGAGGGTCTTAAAAAAAAGTGGTGGTGGGGTGGGTTAATCTTCTGATCAGGAGGTCAGGGTTTGATCCCAGGTTGTGGTGTTATTATTATTATTATTATTATAGTGTTTGATTTCATCTTGTTTCTTCCAGTATCACAGGCCGAAGGGCTCGAGCGCTGTATGCCTGCAAAGCTGAGCACGACTCCGAACTTTCCTTCATTGCTGGGACTGTCTTTGACAATGGTGAGTCGGACTCTGGTTGTGTCAGTAGTAGGACAGGAGGACAGGATATGTGTTGGTGTTGAGAGACAATTTGTTGTCAGATTGTGCAATAACTGTGCAGGTTTCATTGTTAGAAACAGGGTTTGTAGTGTTTAGAAAAGGTGTATGTCACCTAAAAAAGATGTGGCAGTTTTTTCTTGCTTTTGATAAAATAGAATTTGAAAAGTGCATGTAACCATACACAAATTTAATGATTTTTCTTCTAATCATTATTTTTTACATACATCGCAGTAACAAAATCATACAAATGTTTCTTACAGTTTTTCTCAATTGTTTACACACATTTTCTGAAAGCACTCCTCATATTCTCAGAACTCTACACACAAACCCAAAATAACACACACAATGGGCAAAACCCCTCAATAATCCTGCAAAAGGAAACTTCACATTCAAAACTATATTATTTCCTCTCAAAATGAGATTTGGTTGTCATATGACACACACAAACGCGGGGGCGGGGCGGCTGTGGCTCAGTGGTTAGAGCGGTCGTCCTCCAATTTGAAGGTTGGTGGATCGATCCCGGCTTCCACCGCCACATGTCGAAGTGTCCTTGGGCAAGACACTGAACCCCATGTTGCCCCCCGATCTGCGTATCGGGTTGTGTGAGTGTTAGCCTCTACCCTCTCCCCCTGGTTTACATATCGGGTTGTGTGAATGGGTAAATGCAAAACCTTGTAGTGTGAAAGCGCTTTGAGTGGTCTGAATGACTAGAAAAGCGCTATACAAATACAGGACATTTACCATTTACCATTTACAAACCATCATATGAAACGACATTTATAAGAACCAACTGAACACTGACGTGCTCAGTCTAAAACACTATGATAAATGGAAAACAAAAGACAAAAAAAAGACTTAATGACTTAAGCCTATTTTTGTTCGGTGTTACACTTACTACAAACAGTATATACATAAATATGTTGTCAAATATTAGAGAATATTGTTTTTACACTCAGAACACACAAATACACTGTAAACTTTTATAAGATTTTCCCCGACCCCCTCTTCTTGGTAATCTTTCAGTTCTGCAAAAACAATAGTAAAATAGTATGAATACAAAGTAGGTATACTTGAAACATACTTTACAGTATTTTTACTGTCCTACAGAACGGTCCAGATGCAATAATGTACTATGGTACTCCTTGAGTGCTGTATTGATATGCAGTACTGCAATTTTCTAGTGAGAGTAGATTTCTTACCTATTCTCATTTCATAAAGTCTGGATGATGGAGGCTACAGTGTACCTGTTCAAATTTGGCTTTACTCTTTGCCCAGCCTTCCTCATCGTTAAACCATGGTTGATCACAGGATCAACCATAGTGACCCAGGTTTTGTCCCAGATTACGGTCCTTGGCCTTCCTCGTCCTCCCCGTCCTCCTTGTCCTCCTCGTCCTCCCCATCCTCCTTCTCTTTCTCCCACTCCTCTGGCTCTGCCTCTGTTTTCAATGTTGGCATCCATTGCGCCAAAACAGAAGAGCTCACCTGTTGCCCTTTTATGCTAAAGCTCTGATTGCAAATTGTAAAACTATGTGATAGGTGTAGTCAGTATGCATATTTGAATGGCAGTGTGTTCCTTGTGAAAACAAAATATTTTCTGCATGAAAATTGTGCCAAAAGCAGAGAATTGTGTGTAGTGTTTTGAAAAAAGTGTGTTTTAAAACTGTAATTTGTAGTTTAGCAGAATTGGCTCAGGGGGTTGGTGAATGAGTTACATATTGTTGTCATTGTGTCTCAAGTACCAGAATTTGTGTGTAAACAATTGGGAAAAACTGTAATGTCCCATATTTGTTTCAGCTCAGCTGCTTTAATGCAGGCTACCTGCACCAATTTAAAGGGGCCATTTCATACACATTTCAGGACTTTGTGGTTATTTCTTAAGCATTAACCAGTAATGTGAAAAAGTTTATATATAAAAAATATCAGGAAACACTTATTAACAGACCTTTCAATCAGTCTGCATTAAAATTTGGGTGGTTCCGGCTCCTTCTGTCAGGCTGCTTTGACTGCTTTGTCAGCAGCTCGTTCATATTCATTGTTCGAATTTGCTGGACTCTGATTGGCTGACAAACTAGCCTATGAGAGCAAAGAATACTGTTTCCTGCCCCGCTGTGCTTGGCAACGTCAGACGTCGTGTCTTTCTGTTTGCTACGTTATGCTACAGCTTTCTAGTGAGCCGCATGCTAGGCGTGGTTTCAACTGTGGGAGCTGCCGAAAACTAACGAACAAAGGAGTTGTGGCGAAACAGATACAGGCCGTTCGAACTCGGGAGAACTTGGGTGTTATCGCCACCTGCGTAGTTTGAGAGATTAAAACTAATAGAGAACTTGTTGACCTGTTTTCGCACCCACTATGAAGGTAAGAAAACCTGTGGAGCTAAAATATTCAACAGAAACCTAAGAAAAAACATTTTTAATGGAAGGGCCTCGTTAAATATAAAAAGCTGCTAAACTTTGTGTTGACTCACCAACTCCCAGAATGACAGTTGAGTTTTATTACTTTGCATAAAAAAATCACTTTTTTAATTTTCTGCAACACAATATATTAGTGGTTGGAGTGTTTTCCTTGCTGTGGGGTTACTAGACTTTAAATGAAGTAAGCAGCCTTAAGACTATGGATAGTTATGTAAAGCCCAGCAGTGTCATGTGAGCCACTTGGGTCAGAATCTGAACCCGGGGACATGTAATCCTCAGAATGGTATCTGAACAGTGTGGTTTTTCATCGCCAGCCAAAAATGGAGCATTTCATCTTTCCTAGTGAAGCTCCTGTTACAATCTCAGGCTTTTCTCACTGGTCATAAAGACAAAGGTATGTTCCAGTGTATGAAAATTTGGTTTGTTCTCATTATCACAGTTTTAATTCATGCTTTTTGAACTAAACTGTAAATGAATTTGAATAGATCCAATAAAAACTATTGCATGATGATAAGACTGTGTAATACATGGCAGAACAGTCAGCAGCATTTTTAATACAGACTCCCAGAAAGGACAAATGTTTTGAACCAACTTCAGTCGATAGGAGGTTTAAAGTCAAAGGCTAAAATAATATAGTAATTTTCTTAGAACATTTTAAATTTACTCTTTTCAACCTCTTGTTCTCCTGCTTGCCTTCAAATATAAATGAGTTTGGAAATTATTTTTCACTTTTGTGGAAATACAAACTTAGGGCAAAAATCCAATAATTATAGAAAACAAAGGGATCTAGGATAACCTGATAATGTGTGTAACTCCACCTCCCAACCAATGACTATTTGAGATAAAATCTAGCTCCTCATGACCCTGAATAGGAACAAGTAGGTACAGAAAATGACTGACTGACTATTGGATTTAACTACCAGTGGTCTTGTCAGGTGTCTTGTCACCAGTATTTGAATTACTTTTGTTGTTCATACTGTCACAGACTAATTAATGCTTGCTTGAGCTTTTATTGCACTAACATGGCAACTTTTCTGCTGCTTCCTGTTGCCACAATTAATTGCATATGCAGTTGCATATAAAAGTGTCTCATCTGCACGATACACATCTTTGTCCTTTATATTTATGAAAACGTTTGACACAGACTAAATCTGTGTTTGATTCTCTTCAGTTCATGCTTCGAGGGAACCTGGTTGGTTAGAAGGCTCTCTGGATGGTCGAACTGGACTGATACCACAGAATTATGTAGAGCTTCTATAGTCCATTCCTGAAAAGGAAACAGAACTGAACAAATCTGGAATTTATTAGAACAAGCTGGACTCGACTAAACCTGATTCATGTAACTTCACAAAACTTCACTGATGCCAAGTGATAGAACCGACCAATGTTTATCAGCTTCTGTGATGACTGGAGGTGGACCAAGCAGAACCAGATCATGTGGAGGTAACAAAGGGACCACGTGTTGTGGACTGGAGAGGGACACCCTAATTGGACTGGGATTTTGGACAAACTTTTATCTGCTTTTTGCGGTTGGCCTTTTAAGTCTTTGTGAAGATGTTACTGTGTGGGATTGTGTGTGTGTGTGTTAGAGGAGATTGGAGGATCTTTTACATAAAAATGTCGTTTTTTTTAAAAGCAGCCACTTTTTTTTAATCTGTACTGTTTCTGCCTTTTCTTTGTTCATTAGGTAGATACAGATAGATTTTTTTTCCAGCATTAACAGCAGAGAACATGGTAAATAACAAATAGCCTTCAGCTGTAAACATATTGCTTCATCTATTCATTGTTTGATTGCTAATTCTCTTGGGAAATTTCAGCTGTCAAAGGTCACTGAAACGATCGGGTTCGGCTGAAAAACTGTCAATGTATTTGTCAGCGAGATGAGACGGTGGTTGGGCAACTGCCGGGGACAAGACTCAGCCTGGTTAATGTTTCAGAGCTCCGGTTTAACAGCAGGAGCCTCAGGGCAAATCGGCAGATGATGAGATTGCCTCGAATCATTTGCGTAAAGGGTCAGCCTCAGTGCTCCCCTCGTTAATAACCCTCCCTGCAGAGCGCTCACAAGAAAATGTGAAAAATTTCAAACAAGATCCATGAGTGCTGCTGCAGTTTACAGTGAGGTGTGGGAGTGGAAACCGATTCCTGCTGGTTAAAACATGCCCAGCTGCAAGGCCTGTCAATGTGAGGAATGGTGAGTCATGTTTGCACTATGTGAGTCCGTTCGAGGATTTCAAATCAGGAAGTTGTAGATTTCATTCAATGGTCTTCTTAATGTTAAATGTTGCTTGTTGCAATGCAGATCCAAATTCTTTCCTACAGAAGCTTTTGATCTAAAAATCACTGAAGGAATCATAGAAAATATGTCATTAACATCATTACTCTTCATTTTTACTGATAATTACCCAAACTGATAGTTATCTAAATATTTCAGCAGGAAAGACATTTAGATGTCATCTAATGATATTGTTTTGTGCTTTTCTTTCTTTCTTTCTTTCTTTCTTTCTTTCTTTCTTTCTTTCTTTCTTTCTTTCTTTCTTTCTTTCTTTCTTTCTTTCTTTCTTTCTTTCTTTCTTTCTTTCTTTCTTTCTTTCTTTCTTTCTTTCTTTCTTTCTTTCTTTCGAAAATTTCTTTCTTTCTTTCTTTCTTTCTTTCTTTCTTTCTTTCGAAAATTTCTTTCTTTCGAAAATTGTTTGGATTTTGGATTTTTTGTAAATATACAAGCTAGTGTGCTTTAGGGTTGTGGTGATTGCTCTCATGTTCTGAGTCAAAGCTAACTTTTAATCTGTTTTAATACTTGGTGAATGTTTTTTTTTTCTTTAGCAGCAGGATTACACATTAACTTTTAAATAAAAAAATAAATGGGAGAGTAAAATGCATAAATGTGAAGTTCGACTACTTTGTTTATACATAAAATTATTTATATTTTTTTTTAAAGGAAAAAATCCTGGACTTTCTTTTTTGAGGTGTTTTGTTAATGTAAATAAACAATAGGCATTTGATGAGGTATATTTTTTCTCAAAAATTAAATTTTTATATTTTGTATTTCTAGCATACTAATTTAATTCTGTAATTTCAGCTTTGTTGCCAGAATTTTATATCGCTGATGTCTATCCACAGCCTGAATTCTACTTGCAGATGTTTTGGTGAATGATTGTGCAGAATAAAAGATAAATGTTGAACAGCTGCTGCCTTTTTTCCGTTCTTGCTTTTCTGATTGTTCCTGTGCGTTTCTCATATAACAAATGTTTATAAAATCACACCAATGAGTTTTTTATCCTTTAGGTTTTTCTTTTCCTTTTTTGTAGGGCCTCTTTTTGTTGCCATATTTTCTTTATCGAATAAATGCCTCTTTCCCAGACAAAGTGTTCTACAGCACCAAATGGTTTGTTACAGACTAGTTTGTCTGGTCCATTTTCTGTAGAAATCTTTTGGAAAAGGCACTTTTAACCAAACTTAAACCAATTATATCAGTAAAGTTTGACAGCCGGATCCAGTTACCATGTGGGGGTCTGCTAGGAGAAAGGTCCACACTTACTGCAAAGACAACCATTAAAGAGGAGAAAGAGGTTATGTAGAAAGAGGCAACACATTAGGCTAAATCCTTTATCACCATGTCATGCCATTAGATCATCATCATCAACCTTTATTTATAGAGCACATTTAAACGGCGATGAGATGAGTTGTTAACCTAACTTTAAAAGTAAAGAGGCAAGGGGCAAGTCGGACAGTCAGGGGGAGCTAATTCCAGAGAGTAGGTGCACAAACTGAAAAGGCCCGTAGCCCACCTGATACCTTCCTGGTCTGCTGAGGAGCTCTTCATGATTGCAGTGGTGTCATGGCTGGTGGAAGCCTGAGTTGCAGGCCATCCAACTATGTCAGGGGTGTCAAACACACATCCTCAAGGGCTGCTATCCTGCAGATTTTAGATATTCCTCTGCTTTAACACACCTAATTTGGATGAGCAGGTCATTTACAGGCCTGTTCACATAATGAGGAAATAATTAAATCATTTTAATCATGTGTGATGGAGCTGAAAAACATCTAAAACCCACTGGCTCTTGAGGACTGGAGTTTGAAACCCCTATAGGTCATGGTCTGTCAGCTGAAGAAACATTGTATAATGGTCAGGATATACAGTACTGTGGCAGCTGCATATGAAAAGGCAATTGGGCTTGTGCTCCTCATCTCAGCAGGAGTGGGTATGGAACTGAGTATACCCATAATTCAAGCCACTAAGGATGATGCACATGCCATTCAATGTTGAGTCCTCAAGAGTCCCAAGAGAATGGAGACTGCATGCAGAATCAGAACCAGGAGTCCAGTGTTGGTGGACAAGATTTGGGCCATCCTCCTTTAGTCACAGATGCAGTGGCACATTAATGGCCTCAGAAACCTCTGGAATGCCATTCCTCCCTTTACTCTCCTTCACCCTTCATTCACAGGGTCCAAGTGAAGAAGGTGAGAAGTACCGTAGTGGTTTCAAACTGGCCCAGCTGTCTTTGTGTCTGGGCAGGGCCAGCCATTTTTTGGTAATATCATATACCAAAGTCATGGGTGTGTATTTTGTTACAGTCTTTGGTGATGGACACAGGTGAGCATGCAACTCCCATTCAATGCTTGAGCAGCATGAGCAGCTGAATCTGCTTGGTTTCCTTGTAGTTCCTGTATGAATGGAATATGTAGGGCACAGAGAGTCTGGACACAAAAAAATAAATAGCTGGTTACATTTTAACCCAGGTTTCCTGGGTGGGGAGAATATCTCCATCTCCACATCGCTGGGAAAGGTCTTTCAATCAAGACTAGCAGAAGGAGCCATGAGTGCTTGGTGCTTATTTAGCCACGATGACCACCTCAGGTGGTGTGTCTCAAAGAGTATCCATTTCAACTGCACCATGAGGATCAGCCTGTGTACATACATTTGTACTTAGTGGTGTGAAGAGATTATATGGATATGATAGAGCACCCTGGTTTGCCTCTGTGTTTATTGACTGATCCCAGTGGGTCTCTTTAAAGGTAGAGGAATACAAAGACCATAGTGACTTCTAGTCTGTGGATGTTGTAGTCGCAACAACAGAACACAGGTTCCAGCTGTGGGGATGCCAGGTTTGACATTTCCGCGCCATTAATTTTCTTTATTTGGGTCCATCTATTGTAGCTTTACCTAAACTTGCACTGGTTTTTGATCTTTTCCTGTCATTCCTCTTCTGAGAAGGATAACAACATTTCCGGGGCTCTGAAGCAGTTGCTTGACTTGCTGACGCCATCATTTTCCACAGTGTCAGCCTCGAATTATTTACCTTATTAAGCAACTCGCAGTGGTGGCCAATATTGGCTGCCCATCAAAATCAATATTTATTATTCTGTATTTTAAATTAAATATAACTTTAAATTTTTGATGTAAGGCTCAAATAGTCAGAGGTCCAGTAAATGGTTACAATGATTAAATAATTAACTCTTTTCTCAGTAAGTTTTAGCCATTATTATATGGTGTATTTTTAAAACTGTCTTGTTTTCTTTTTCTTTTCTTCTACTTTTGGGACTTAAAAAGAAAAAAAGATTCAAGTTGAGGGCTTTGCATGGTCCCTCTCTGTTTTGCTAAAACTGTATAACAAATCGGCTTTCAAATCAGACTTTTGATGAAGAACTGTGGAAACTGTATAATTCAATACATTAAAGGTCCTATATCATACAAAATCAACTTTTTGGAGCTTTTAACCATGTTGTGATGCTACTTCCTTATTAAAGCCTGGCATAATTCAGGCATTTCTCAGTAATCCTCCCGAATCCTGCACTATGAACAGCTGCTCCGCTCTTCTCCTGGAAAACGACTGACTCGTAACATAGTGACGTAACAATGCTAAATCAGGAAGTGCCTGGCATGTCTACACTGCTGCTGCAGATTAAACACACACAAGATACTAAGCACCACCGTTTTGTAGTAATTTACCATCTAAAAATGTCTTGGCAAAAATGTGCATTTGGCTGTAAAAGTTACAGGAATTTATTCACCATTTTATTCAGGCAGCTCAAGGGGCAGCAAGGGGGGCCTGGGGGAGAGGCAGGATTTTAGGTAAACCACGCAGTTTACTTCCTGGTCAAAAAATAACTCGTATTTCAGTACAAATGAATACTATACAACACCAATTGTAACATTTTATCATATGTGCCTATCCTAGAATCTGAAAGCTGTAAAATAGCAGGATACAGGACCTGATACTTTATTAATACTTAAGGGGAAATTAGATGTTGTAGTAAGTCATTTTGAAAGTTTCACGAAAGAGTCATTGTAGAGGATTCTAGCTGAGGGTAGGTAGGATCTCCTGTAGCGCTTTGTGTTACTGTGTTGTGACGAGGACGCTGAAAGTTTGCCATAGTGTTTTTCATTTTACAAAGCATCCTCTTTTGCACAAAAACCTCTCTAGAGGCTCCAGATCTGAACAGAAACAGCCCTCTTGAATTGTTAAATTGTTACATCACTGGTCATGGTATTTCCAGTCTGGCACAGTGATAGTGATTTTAGGATTAGAAACAAATATATATTTGGTAAAACTGAGTTCGACAATAAAGCTGTGGTAGATTTTTTGAGAGATTGTTATGACCAATAAAATGTGTTATGTCATCTCATCCTTCACAAATTTAACAGTTCTATGATGCAAAATAAAACAACTGTAGCTGAGTGTGGAAAATTGGAGATTTTATTGTAAGATGTTCGAACTGAAGAAAAATCTGTTCATCCACGTCGGCTTAGAACCAGCGATGACGAAAACATTTGACACCCTGCCAAATCCAATGTCAAAGAACATCACAGATAACCTAATTCAACATTTAATCAAATAGAGGAAAATATTGACACTGAATACAGAAGTGTAAATATAACCCTTTTTTTTTTTTTTTTTTACATTTTTCCATATCATTTCTTTTTTACATTGGATTACATCTACAGAACTGAAATATGAACAAAACAGATGTCTGTGAAAGCAATAGCTATTTATACCAGTGAAACATGATCTGCCCTTAATCTTTAAAGATAATTGCATTTATTTTATACAAAATAGACTGTGATAACCAACATGAGGGTAGTGCAATTTTATAAGGCTCTGGAAATATTTATTTTCGCACAGAACTTTATATTTTGACTTAGCTTTTTGTTTTTTAAGTGACCAGTAAATCCTTCCAGTAAAATACATGGAAATCCAAAACCAAGACTTTTACAAAATACACAAAAAAAAAACAGAAGTGCTAGAAGTAAGCTGGTAGGTGCTACACAAAATGTAACTGCTAGATTTGTATTTTATTTTATTTTTTGTCCATTGCTTTGGTCACTCTTATATAGCGCAAAGAAAAAAAAAATCACCAGATCAGTTTTTCCAACCTACCATCATTCTTTACCCACATTTTCTTGTATCTTAAAAAAAAACAATCAGCATTCATGGAGACTTTTCAACAGACTTGTACAATTAACATTTAGTTCACGAGACAAACATGTTTAACACTTCCTAACATATTCAAACACATCTACCCTTATCAAACACAAACCAACAAAAAGAGGAAAAAAATCACAACTTATTTAATGTACAAAAATGATTGAGTAAAATTAGTCATATCAAAGAAGTTCAAGATGATGTATTCAAAAATCACAGAAAATATCATTTTTACAATAGATCAATCTCCAAAAGCACTGATATTTCTCTTTTTCCTGATTCAAAGTCGTATGTCTATGGCTCTCTGTCTCCCTTTTGCAAGGCCTTGAGTCAAACATGTAGTTGAAAGGTAGAAGAAAGGTGTGAGTATTGAGGTAAATGTAAAAAAATATTTTTGTAATAACAGATGTGGTGTACATTGCACAGGATATGTCAGAGTTGCTATATACATCTATAGCTGTTAAGAAAAAATACATGTTGGGTTGAACATGGTTACATCTGCACATTAAAGCTGGTTTTCAGAAGCACTACCACCTGACAATAAATGTAATACTGTACGAAAGTCACTCAAAAATACAAATCTCCCTCAAATTAAAAATGAATGTAAGCAAGATCAGCACTGAAGGAGGCTGTAACACCAATGACCCTCAAGAAATGGGCAATTTAAATGATTAACGATGGCTCTAAATTGAATAGCTGCTTGGATCAGAGTTTATGTGCTGTTAACTGTAAGTGAAAGGACATACATTGGGGCTGCACAGTGGTGCATGTTCTCCCCGTGCATGTGTGGGTTTTCTCAGGGGATTTCCTCTCACAGTCCAAAAACATGCAAGAGGTTAATTGGTGACTCTAAAGGTGTGTGAGTGGTTGTTTGTCTATGTGTGGCTCTGTGATGGACTGGCGACCTGTCCAGGGTGTCCCCTGCCTCTCGCCCAAAGACTGCTGGACATGAGCACCAGCTCCCTGTGACCCTGAACAGGAAGAAGCAGGTTCAGAAAATAGATCGATGAACATAACAGTGGAAACCTGCAACCTGAATTTGTCATTGAAAGTTTTACATTCTGCAGAGTAAATGAGTAAAAATCAGTAAAGTCGAGATTTCTAGGTAGATGATGGGTATAGAGGAGGAGTCTGCAGAAGGCGGAGGTGGCCGGTGTTACGTTTTTAACTGTTATATATTTTGGTCATGTGGTATGAACAAAGTCACACAACAAATGTAGGAAAAATGTTGACGCCTATGCTTTAAAATTTCAGCAGAAATGGTTTTACCGGTTTCAATAACTAGGTTTTTGTTGAAAATATGTATTCTCTGACTATGATAATTCGGTCATTTTCTGCTGGTGTATGTGTGTCACTGCAGATTGAGCACCATGAAACAAAGTTGCAGACTAAAGCCGGACTAAAAACTTTCAGAAAAAACCACTCAAGATATTTGGCACTAGTAGGAACACAGGTAAGCATGTCCTCACCCTTAGCCTGAGCTCATGAAATATTTGAATAAACCTGCAGCTTCCTTTATTGGTATTTTAATCGGGTGTGTCGGAAAAAAAATGCAGCAAGGTCTATTTTTACCACTACAAACAAAATAAGATGATATACTGTACAAATACTCACTGTGCTCACAGATACTAATTGGAGCTCCCGAAAACCACATTCTGAAATGTCACTGGAAAACAGTTAACTTGACAAGAACCTCAGTCCAGCTGGCCATAAGAGAACAGGTCAAGCAAGGTTTGTTTTATTGATCAAGACTGAATCTGAACCACTTTCAATGCATTTTTTCCAAAGTCATTTTAGTTCTGAAACCCCCAAAACATCTGAGAAATTTAGTTCATTTAGCAAATGTATTTTTTGTAACTAAAAAATAATGTAATTAATTTAATTAATTTAAATTTATCAATGCCAGCTGTCTTCAGACAGTTTTGTTTGTTGTAAATTCTGCTAGTATTTATGTAGATTATCAAAATGAAAAATGTATGATTAAAATCAGAGAACATTCATTATTAATACAATTTGGAACTAGTAATGAGATGCAAAACTCAGGATATGTGCTGTGCACAGCTAAAGAAAAGTCAAACATTATCAGGATATTTCTAAGTTAGATTGAAAAACTTGAAGCAGGATGTAAAACACATATTAAACACACACCATAGGCTGACTTTGTTCTATACACATCTGCAGATGATAACAGATAGAGAACATCACACATTAAGAAACACACAAAAAAATCGGCATAAAAACAAAACACCAAAGAAATTACCAGTATGAAAAAACTGAAAACAGATAAATCATGTAGAAAGATGTCAATACTACAGTCTTATGAGGAAAACAATGGGGACTGGAGAAGATGATTATGCAGAGCTTAAAAACTAAAAGGCACTAGTTTTCCCTCAGATACATCCTGTGTAAACATGTGGCCGAGTGAGTGTGTGAGTGACACTTAAAAACATGAACAATGTTGCTGTAGATGTTTTGGTTGTTTTTTTTTTTTTTTTTTTGTTTGTTTTATTTTTGTTTTTCCTGCGGGTCAAAATTTTGTCCTCAAGCTCTGTCGCCTACAGTATTCTGGGAAAATCCAGAAATGATCCATTACTGCAAAGTAAATAAGCTGTGCAGGTGATCAGATGAATACGAGGCTTGAGCTGAGGATCATTGAAAGTTGCAGAGTGTTGAGAGTCACGCTGCGGGAGGAAACAGCTTTTTGTGTGTGTTGGGTTCTCTGTGAAAACTGCAACAAAACTTTGGGGGTAGGAGAGAGGAGGATGAGGAGAGTGGACATCTTTAGAAACTTTAAATGTCTGAGTTCGGGGCCATGGTTGAGCAACTGGAAAATAAACAGCTTAAAAAACATTCAGGGGCCAAAGTATTCTTGGTTAGCCCAGACGATGGGCTACAGGTCAGTGGGTAGATGTCCGACTGAAGGACTGGAATAGGCGGGTGGAGGCCACAGAAATGAGGCTGCATTGCCCAGGAGCTTAGGCACAAGGCAAAATTCCCAATAGAAAAACCAACAAGCTGGATCAGATTGATGGGATTGGGGTCCGGGGCAGACAGGGCAGGATTTAAGGCTTTGGATTCACAGTTTAAGGCAGTCCCTTGTGATGAAATAGCAGAGGTTTGACGCTCCCATCTTTAAATTTTGGTATCTGATTGGTGATGATCTCTGCCAACATCTCTGGGAATTCCACACACAGGGTTTTATCCACAAAAGTGTAGAAGCAAATGTGCAAAAGACCCTCAACCATCTGGAAGAAACACAAAGAATTTGTAAGAATCATTTAGCTTCTTTTATAATTACATTTTCTCCAAGTAGTTTCAGAACAGTCTGTCTTTTTATTTTTACAGACATTTTGTATGTATGGCTTGTACTTGTATAACATCTTTCAAGTCAAAGGACACATAGTACTTCACACTGCAGTTTGTCATTCACTCGCACTAACATGTTTTGTGGTGATAAACTACACACATACTGTAGCCACAGCTGCCCTGATGCACACACTGCCAGAGGTGAGGCTGCCAGGCACCGGTGCCACCAGGGCCTCTAACCACCACCATACAGTCAAGGTGAGTGAAATGTCTTGCCCAAGTTTACAACGGCAAAGCAATCTTTTTTTGGGATTTGAGCCGGTGACCATTGGCCTTCCAGACAAGACAAGCTGCTCTACCTCCTGCGCTACCATGGCTGGCTGGCTGGGATGCATGCATACAATGGCTTGCAAAAGTATTCGGCCCCCTTGAACTTTTCCACATTTTGTCACATTACAGCCACAAACATGAATCAATTTCATTGGAATTCCACGTGAAAGACCAATACAAAGTGGTGTACATGTGAGAAGTGGAACGAAAATCATACATGATTCCAAACATTTTTTACAAATACATAACTGAAAAGTGGGGTGTGCATAATTATTCAGCCCCCTAAGTCAATACCTTGTAGAACCACCTTTTGCTGCAATTACAGCTGCCAGTCTTTTAGGGTATGTCTCTACCAGCTTTGCACATCTAGAGACTGAAATTCTTGCCCATTCTTCTTTGCAAAACAGCTCCAGCTCAGTCAGATTAGATGGACAGCGTTTGTGAACAGCAGTTTTCAGATCTTGCCACAGATTCTCGATTGGATTTAGATCTGGACTTTGACTGGGCCATTCTAACACATGGATTTTGTTTTAAACCATTCCATTGTTGCCCTGGCTTTATGTTGAGGGTCGTTGTCCTGCTGGAAGGTGAACCTCCGCCCCAGTCTCAAGTCTTTTGCAGACTCCAAGAGGTTTTCTTCCAAGATTGCCCTGTATTTGGCTCCATCCATCTTCCCATCAACTCTGACTAGCTTCCCTTTCCCTGCTGAAGAGAAGCACCCTCAGAGCATGATGCTGCCACCACCATATTTGACAGTGGGGATGGTGTGTTCAGAGTGATGTGCAGTGTTAGTTTTCCACCACACATAGCGTTTTGCATTTTGGCCAAAAAGTTCAATTTTGGTCCCATCTGACCAGAGTACCTTCTTCCACATGTTTGCTGTGTCCCCCACATGGCTTGTGGCAAACTGCAAACAGAACTTCTTATGGTTTTCTTTTAACAATGGCTTTCTTCTTGCCATTCTTCCATAAAGGCCAACTTTGTGCAGTGCACGACTAATAGTTATCTTATGGACAGATTCCTCCACCTGAGCTGTCGATCTTTGCAGCTCGTCCAGAGTCACCATGGGCCTCTTGGCTGTATTTCTGATCAGCTCTCTCCTTGTTCGGCCTGTGAGTTTAGGTGGACGGCCTTGTCTTGGTAGGTTTACAATAGTGCCATACTCCTTCCATTTCTGAATGATTGCTTGAACAGTGCTCTGTAGGATGTTCAAGGCTTGGGAAATCTTTTTGTAGCCTAAGCCTGATTTAAATTTCTCAATAACTTTATCCCTGACCTGTCTGGTGTGTTCTTTGGACTTCATGGTGTTGTTGCTCCCAACATTCTCTTAGACAACCTCTGAGGCCGTCACAGGGCAGCTGTATTTGTACTGACATTAGATTACACACAGGTGCACTCTATTTAGTCATTAGCACTCATTAGGCAATGTCTATGGGCAACTGTCTGCACTCAGACCAAAGGGGCTGAATAATTACACACACACACCACTTTTCAGTTATTTATTTGTAAAAAATGTTTGGAATGATGTATGATTTCCATTCCACTTCTCACGTGTACACCACTTTGTATTGGTCTTTCACGTGGAATTCCAATAAGATTGATTCATGTTTGTGGCCGTAATGTGACAAAACGTGCATGGATGTATATATGTATGTATGTATTGAATCTAAACACTTAGAAGCTATCATAATTATATGGTTCACAGCCTACAGTTTGAATATTTACTTTGATATTTTTAATTAAAATCTGCAAAATTCTAAGTTTATGTACAAATTTGAGAAGGTGCATCACTTAAAGGTAAATGGTAAATGTCCTGTATTTGTATAGCGCTTTTCTAGTAATTCAGACCACTCAAAGCGCTTTCACACTACAAGGTTTTGCAGATCGGGGGGCAACATGGGGTTTCAGTGTCTTGCCCAAGGACACTTCTACATGTGGCGGTGGAAGCTGGGATCGATCCACCAACCACCAAATTGGAGGACGACCGCTCTAGCCACTGAGCCACAGCTGCCCCCACAGCCGATTAAAGGTAATCAATAAGTGGTTAAAAACATGATTCTCTTACTGTGTTATCTTTTATTGTTTGCAATACAAAATCCTTTATAATACTTATTTACACAAGGGACCAGAATCAAATGGTTCTCAAACAACAAAAATCAACAAATGGACAAAGATTAAATAAGTTCCGTCAAATCAGAGAGATCATCGTAATAACTATAGAAAACACATAGAAGACAATCTCTTTATTGTTCTGAGGCAAAACTGCATAAACTGATTAAAATCTGTTCAGAAATGTCACCTGGCCTAAATGCGTTTTCCTCTTTTTAAAACCTTTTGGTTTTTAAACAGAGACAGTTTTGTTGTGCAGTTTAGAAAGTTCCAATATTTAAAAATCAAAGTAAAAAATGATGGTAAAAGCATGATTGTGATTTTATTGTAAAAAATAAAAATCATGATCAGAATCAGAATAAAATTTATTGACTAGTATCATTTGCACGATACAAGGAATTTGACTTGTGTGAAGGGCATGAATCACACCTAGGCAGCCATTCTGCGGTGCCTCGATGCAGTGGATTTTGTCAAATCGTCCATTCCTACATGGACAGAAACAAGAGTAACCCTGATGGTTTGGTGTGCCTCAAGAATGTTGAGCAGTATAAACTGATCTTTAAAAATCCTCCCAAACGCTGAACTCTGGAGTCAATATAACCCCAAGTTCAACAGAACGGTCAAGGAAAAGCTTCACTTATTTCAGAAAAAACTTCCAAACCAGATTTTTCCTGCAAAGCTCTGCAAGGAAGGAGTTCAGGTCCAAAACTGACCTGCAAATTGTAATCATATAATAATTGTAATATATAATATAAAAACTGTAACTGTAAATCCCCCATAAAATTGCAATGTTAATTTTTAAATCTGAAAAGTTAATTTGCACACTGAGATCACCTAATATCTGTTAGCAGATACTAGTGCTGTCAGTTAAACACGTTATTAATGACGTTCACTGAAACCCATTTTAACGGCGTGCATTTTTTTATCACGAGATTAACGCTCGTTCTATTTGGGCCAGCCCTTTGTAGTTTTTCTCCACGATTTTGCAAAAAACTTGTTACGTTAGAAAACTACAACATCACACCGGCTCTAGTAAGACTGGTCTTGTGCGAAAATGTGTTCCCCTGAAATATTCTGTTTCCCCTGTCTCGGGAGCGCGCACCGCAGCCAGAGGGGCGGAGCCGACAAGCTTCACAGCCCTTCAGATCAGTTTCTCGCTAGACTGAAACTAGACTGATAAAAGGACAAGTTTCCCTGTCGAAGTTCTTGCTTTATTAAGCTTCCGTTAAATCAATGAACGAAAACGAAAATTGTTTTGAGTGTTTTTTTTACTCGCCGTGAGAATCAAGTCTCTCTCCCCCTGTTTTGATCCCCGTTGAAGAGATGGCTTATGTGACACTTTTTTCTTCAGCCTTCTGTTGAACAGTGTTATATTGTGTGTGAGATCATTTTCTCCAACTGTGAATGACTGTTGAATTTAGGTATATGCCAGTGTTTTTTTTTTCAAAAAAACATTTGCACAAAGCAAGCCGATCCACTCTTCCATAAGAGCATTAAAATGAGAAAAAAAATAACTGGGACAAAAAAGAAATCAAGGGACACTTGAACTAGATAATGTGCGATTAATCAAGCTTAATTGCGAATTAACTTGGACATAAATTCGATTAATCGCGATTAAATATTTTAATTGTTTGACAGCACTAGCAGATACACTACAAGACAAACCCTTGAACAGTTTTATTTAAATACATGTGTTAATACCTTGAAAATGACAAATTTTTGCCCCCAAAACTTGAAAACTGAATAATTTTCTAAAAAATAAGAATAACCTTCAAAAGCAGGGGTGGCCAACTCCAGGCCCCCAGAGCCACAATCCTGCATATTTTAGATGTTCCCCTGCTTCAACACACCTGCTGCAAACGAACAGGTCGTTAACAGGCTTCTACGGGACTTGCTGAGAGGTTGCAGATTTCAATCAGGTGTGATGAAGCTGGGGAACGTCTAAAATGTGCAGGATTGTGGCTCTCGAGGCCTGGAGTTCGCCACCCCTGTTCAAAAGCCAATCAATCAATACTAGAGTTCACCGGTCAGTGTATCACAAGTAATTTCATCGTTTTTAAAAACTCGCAGTCCGTAGCCAAGTTTCAACAGGCTAAAATAATTGATCAGTATTAAGTATAAATTAGCTCTCATAGAAAGTTTGTAATTTTACTTTTATCTGTGGAAATATTGTGAATCACAATAACAAAACCTGGAGCATATTCTTGGATCTGAACATCTTTTGAGTAACACAAAGAGTAACATGTGATCCTGGCTGAATATTTATAGACCCACTCCAATCATCTTTTGAGCTATTTTAAAGCGTCTCAGTGGTTGTTAAATTATGATTATGGCGTTTTGACCTAAAATCACAAAACCTGTGCCATTTTCTAGGAAGTAGTTTTTGCATAGCGGTAGTAGCTCATTAGCAATTTGCCACTGTGCCGTGGGCGGAACCTTTGGCGCAAAATATCCCCCGCCCCACCCTGTTGCTGAGAGCTCTTTGTTTATGCTAGCTCTACTGCTAGCTTACAGCCCCTAATAAAAGCTAATAACAATATCTTTCTCCTTATTGCAGCCCACAACAGCACATAGGTCTTGATCCACCATCATCTTCTCTACTCCTAAGAGCATGAGCGGGGACAGAGCGGTGAAGGAGCTTGTGGCCCGCCACTGGCATTTCTATGTCACAAATCCAGTCTGCTTTAGACCGCATTTTAGCATCTGCTACTGATTCACAGCAATGTCCTCTAATGTAAAAAAATTGCCACAAGAACATGTTAGCAACACGATTTTCATCAAAGTGGGTCCTTAATAATTTCCAATGTGTTTATTTTACCATCTAATCATTCTAAACAGTTCTAGTAAGATATTGATCATTGTTAATTACTTATGGAAGGAATTCCATTAACCAGGGCTAGAACACAATGATCTTTCCATGTGCAGATGTATAGATATAGTTCTTGTTGTGGATGGAGCAAAGTTTAACACCAAAATTATTATGCAGTTGAGACATGAGATGGAAAAACTTGACTAGTATCAAAAGTTAAATTTCCAGGACGCATCTGTCAAATACTTCCAAAATAATGCAGTCGATTTAGATCTGTGTGTGTGACGTTTCTGACCTCCTGCATGGAGTCCAGTAGCTTAGTTAGCTGGTAAAAACGCTGCCAGTTCTGACTTGTGTTCTCCTCTCTCTTGACGATGGCTTTTCCCAGCTCCTTGATATATGTCATCCGGATTTCATCAAAAATGGCCTGGCTCTTCAGGCCCTCTTTTGGTACTAAACACAAAATTTAAACAAAACAAAGAATGAGATAAATTCATGCAACTCTTGCCCTGCAGCAGGAAAAACATGGCCGCTTTTTACTTTGTATGCATTTCCATCCACTTACGAAACACAAAGCAACAATATGTTTGTTGACATCAAAATGTATTCAGACCTTTGAAATGTTGGGTCAAAATGCTTTTTTAAGCAGCCACTGCAAGTCTAAATTGTTGTAAAGTCCTAAAATATTCAACAATTTAAGAATTTGAAAATAAAAACCTAATTTTTGAAAATAAGATGATACGCAAAACAGCCCATAAAATATAAGGGAAATTTGAGGTTGGTTTTGCAAAAAACCCAAGAAAAAGCACTCATAGGGGGCAGACCTCTGCCAAGCACCTCAGTAACTGAATGTCATTAGAAAAGGCTACAGTTACCTGTTTTTGTGAACATTTAAACCGAAGTGAAAAGATCCTCGTCTGAATTTAACAAGATAACTGAAAGAATCAAATATTTCATGGATGGCTTCGATTTAGTCATGAGAAAAGTTCAAACCAGCTCAAACTAAAACAGTCTTGACCTAATTGTTTTTCCATCACCATGGGGAACAGATGGAAATAGCACTCAGGTACAAAAATGCTAACAGTGCTCAGTATGGAAATGTAATTTTCTCTGCAGGATGTGCAAATCCTCCCCTAAGTACATCCTATTCTCTGCCAGTCACTGAGAAGGAAGCAGAAATATGTAACATTTACATTGTCTTTTTTATGTGAGTTAACGGTTATTTGGTGGCCTGACTTTAGCAGTACTACTCGCCTAGAAAGTCATTATCTTTCAGCATTTATTTTTTCAACCAAAAAAAAAACCCACCAGCAACCATTTATATTTTCTTCTGCTCAATTTAAACCTTTAAAGTACAAATCAAACCTATTCAGAGTAAATTAGAAAGATACAAATAAATCTGTTGATGAAGCAAAAAGGAAATGTTCCAAACAGGAAACAATAAGGCTTTCTCATAATGAGTTTTTTTCACAATGTGCTCTTATTTAAGTAATTTGTACTGATCACATAACAAGTCAAACAACAGCCTGTAATTTATCCCCCGAGATAAGGAAGAGAATTGTTTTAATTTAACTCTTATTGACCTTCTGTGTTTTTTATGTCACTAGGAGGAAATTGAGTTTCTGTCAGATTTTTCAGGTTATTTTCTACAGAGATGGTGAACACAGAATAAACAGACTGCAATTCCACTTAAAGTTAAAAAAGCTTTGAAAACTAAAATAAATACAAATTTTCTAGAAGAAAAATAAACCTAATTTTTAAGGCGAAGATCTGAAGATTGCTATTGATTAAATATTGCAATTCCTAATTTACAGTTGCATTTTCCTTTTTTTTAAATAATAACCCCCCCCCCATCATTTAAAAATATACATACAGCATGTCAGATTAAAGGAAGAACTATTTTGGAGTTTATTTGTTGTATAATTTGTGTGACTATGTATAACTCATAATAAATCTTTAGATTCATGCTCTTGAGTGCTGCAGATAAAAATGTCCTCCTCTCATTGCTGTGAGAAAAAAAGCTTTTTTACCCACCTACACAACAGAACATTCCCCCCCATTTTTCAGAAAGTCTGTGGCTTTAATTCATTCACTCCTTCACCTGATCTACCTGCTTCCTGTTAGGATGCTGCAGAAATACGGGGATTATCATTCTTTCATGAGGCAATTTGCTCTCATTCCTCTCAATTTACTGTCCTCTGCAAGAAACTGCCATGAAATAAACAAGCTTGTGAACACCACAAGCTTGTTTATTTTATTTCAAAAGGTTTCCATTTTCAGTTGTTTTGTATCAACCAAACCACATTTAATTTTTGATCTTGTTGCCTTGTTTTGAGGGAAAAATGAATTTATTAAAAAAAATCTCACATTAACCCTTTCTAAATCCAATCAATCTTCTTCAATATTTAACACAGTTATATGGTAAAAAATAAGGCGGTATTTGTTTCAACTACATGTAGATCTATCAGTGACAAATTACATTCAAATTACATTCAAAATCATTGAGGCCACATACGGTTAAACCAGTCAAAATGTAGGGTTTTGAAAAACAAAAATGTTTAAACCTTTGAAACAAATAAATAAATAAAAGGAACATTATTTTATAAAGTAGAGGCGCAGATAGAAAATTGATTAGTTTCTTAAAATAACAGTATTTTATAAAATCCAATATTTGTATTTTACATTTCCATACCTGTACTGAGCAGCAGGAGCACCTTCATGCACAGATATTCATCATAGGAGACCTGCAGTCTGACAAACTCATTGCAGATCTTCAGCATCTGCTCACACTGGTCGTTCATAAGAGGCAGCGTCATACGCTCTCTGAGACAGGGCAGAAAAACAAGAGGGAAAGAAATATGGTGATTGTTCAACAGGTAGGAACAGCAGAGGAATAAACATGCATTTGATTCAACATGAATGATCCTGTCATTCTATTCTCATTAAATACCAGAAAAACATTACAGTTCTGCAGAAAACAGCAGCCATGATGGATTTTCACAACGCACTCATACTCCAGCGCAGCACACATAATGTTTCATACCTTAAAAACCAAAACGCCTCTCAAGAAACTAACCGGAATGAGTCATTCAGTTCCTTTTTACCCTCTGAAGTTTAAATGTTTATGGCAAGTTCTACTCACTGCACAGTAGGGCTGGGTTTAAAAAATCGATTAATCGATTTAAATCAATTTAAGAATAAAAAATCTATAATCGATTCATAAAGCACTAAATCGATTTTTTAAAATATACATTTCCTTTTGTTACAGTTATGCCACATGCCACTGCTTCTGGATATTTTTAATGAAAACATGAATATTAAATGTATATAAAATAGGCACTGTTGAAAGGCTGCTTCAGCATTTCATAAAAATTGCCATCTACGAATGTCTGATATTCAAGAAATACTAATGTGACAGAAATATCTGAAAAAAGAATCGATATTGAATCGAATCGAAATTAATCGAAATCGAATCAATTTTTGCTCTTGTGAATCGAATCGAATCGATTCAGGAAATTAGGAGTGATACCCAGCCCTACTGCACAGAGCTTTTCAGGTTTAACGTAAAGAGTTTTACCTGAAGCTGCTTCGTGTTTGTTCATTCACATTTATTAAATCCATCTCATCACATGGAAAAAAAAATTCGATCAGGTATTAAAAACAACTTACTGCTACTAAGCAAACCTGTGAAATTAAATAATGGATCATTATATACATGAATATTATAGACTCTACTCATAATGCAGTACCAGAGTTCCTGGAACTGGAAACTGTAGAACTATCCTGTCTGTAAACTGTGTCAGAAGTTCATAGTTACTGTAAAAGAAAAAAAAAACTGCTCACATATAGTCATGACAAGTCATGACAAGTATTGTTATCTGGTTTTATGTTTTTTAGGATTTATTCATCATTTTGTGGTAATTTTTTACTTCATAAAAAGGCCTTTTATGCTAATGTTAGCTAAACATTGTGTTATTGTTATTGTTTTGGATCTGTTTATCTAAAAGAAAATAGAAAATAACTGATGGGTTGGCCTCTTGAAAGGGAGTCTCATTTTGTGAGGATTTATGTTCACCTTTGCCGCACATTAAGGACCAACATGACACTTCAAATTGAAAGGACAATCCCTTATTTATAGTAGCATATAACCTTTTATGACACACATTTAAGCTACATTCTAATAATAACAATCACTAACTTCCGCCTGAGCAGAGTCCTGGGCAGACTGCTGGGTGACTGAGTGAACTGAGCAATTTTAAAGCAAATGAATCTAACAAATGTATTTCTGAAGGAAGACAAAAACAAACAAGCAAGCAAACAAACAAACAAAAAACAGCTTGTTACAAACTTGTTTATGACGAGATCAGGGGCAAAGCACAGCATTCTGCCGTTACACTGATCGTAGGACCTCCAACCAAGACTGAAGGACATGAGGAACAGCCAGGAGCACTGCAGCAATGTCATCTGGTCATCAAGATGCAGGTTACGGAAGCCTGAGAGAGTCAAATAAAGCTGGTTAAATATAAAAAGTAACAACAAAAAAAGAAGGGAAAGAGAAAAGGAATCTATAAATACCACGTTAAAGATATTTTTATGCTAAATTTTACAGACCTACAGTGGGGCAAAGAAGTATTTAGTCAGCCACCAATTGTGTAAGTTCTCCCACTTAAAAAGATCAGAGAGGCCTGTAATTTTCATCATAGGTATACCTCAACTATGAGAGACAAAATGAGGAAAAAAAATCCAGAAAATCACATTGTCTGATTTTTAAAGAATTTATTTGCAAATTATGGTGGAAAATAAGTATTTGGTCACCTACAAACAAGTAAGATTTCTGGCTTTCACAGACCTGTAACTTCTTTAAGAGGCTCCTCGGTCCTCCACTCGTTACCTGTATTAATGGCACCTGTGTGAACTCGTTATCAGTATAAAAGACACCTGTCCACAACCTCAAACAGTCACGCTCCAAACTCCACTATGGCCAAGACCAAAGAGCTGTCAAAGGACACCAGAAACAAAATTGTAGACCTTCACCAGGCTGGGAAGACTGAATCTGCAATAGGTAAGCAGCTTGGTGTGAAGAAATCAACTGTGGGAGCAATTATTAGAAAATGGAAGACATACAAGACCACTGATAATCTCCCTCGATCTGGGGCTCCACGCAAGATCTCACCCCGTGGGGTCAAAATGATCACAAGAACGGTGAGCAAAAATCCCAGAACCACACGGAGGGACCTAGTGAATGACCTGCAGAGAGCTGGGACCAAAGTAACAAAGGCTACCATCAGTAACACACTACGCCGCCAGGGACTCAAATCCTGCAGTGCCAGACGTGTCCCCCTGCTGAAGCCAGGACACGTCCAGGCCCGTCTGCGGTTTGCTAGAGAGCATTTGGATGATCCAGAAGAGGATTGGGAGAACATCATATGGTCAGATGAAACCAAAATAGAACTTTTTGGTAGAAACTCAACTTGTCGTGTTTGGAGGGGAAAGAATGCTGAGTTGGATCCAAAGAACACCATACCTACTGTAAAGCATGGGGGTGGAAACATCATGCTTTGGGGCTGTTTTTCTGCAAGGGGACCAGGACGACTGATCCGTGTAAAGGAAAGAATGAATGGGGCCATGTATCGTAAGATTTTGAGTGAAAACCTCCTTCCATCAGCAAGGGCATTGAAAATGAGACGTGGCTGGGTCTTTCAGCATGACAATGATCCCAAACACACCGCCCGGGCAACGAAGGAGTGGCTTCGTAAGAAGCATTTCAAGGTCCTGGAGTGGCCTAGCCAGTCTCCAGATCTCAACCCCATAGAAAATCTCTGGAGGGAGTTGAAAGTCCGTGTTGCCCAGCGTCAGCCCCAAAACATCACTGCTCTAGAGGAGATCTGCATGGAGGAATGGGCCAAAATACCAGCAACAGTGTGTGAAAACCTTGTGAAGACTTACAGAAAACGTTTGACCTCTGTCATTGCCAACAAAGGCTATATAACAAAGTATTGAGATTAACTTTTGTTATTGACCAAATACTTATTTTCCACCATAATTTGCAAATAAATTCTTTAAAAATCAGACAATGTGATTTTCTGGATTTTTTTTCCTCATTTTGTCTCTCATAGTTGAGGTATACCTATGATGAAAATTACAGGCCTCTCTGATCTTTTTAAGTGGGAGAACTTACACAATTGGTGGCTGACTAAATACTTTTTTGCCCCACTGTATGTTTGTCCTATGTTTAATGAGGATGCGGGTCATGTTTTCAGAAAAAGTAATAACCATGCAACATTGTTCACTAAAAATATACATGATTATGAAGTTGAAGCTTCAAAAACAAACTTGGTTTTTACTTAATGAATTCAGAAATATTATAAAAAAAATACATAAAAATGTACAGCAGATTAATAAATAACAAACAAACATTTTTATTTTGTTTTAAATTTTATTTAAAATGTAATTTAACTTTCTAAAAATATTTACCCTAAAAATTAGTAAAAACAAATTAAGCATTTTCCAGTTGAAAAAAATATCACCTGAGTTATACCCTTTAAGAAAAGGAGCATTGAGGGTTTATAAGATGCTGTTTCTGAACGTAAAACCTGACACAATCAGGTTACTGGAATAGTACTGCTGATCTGCCAGAAGTTGACATGTTGTTTTGACCCTCATAGTCCTGATCAGTAGCAGTTGAAAGCATCGTTGCAGGTCCCAGCTGTGTTAAAGCAGCTATCCTGTCAGCATCCTGGTTTTATTTCAGTGCTTGGTTTGTTTGTAAAAAATGACAAATTCCATTATTTTAGATTATTCCTTTGCCACAAGCATGATGGAACCTGTTCCAGCTGACACTGGGAACAAATAACCAATGATGGAACCCGGAGATTAAAACCTAAACCCAGCCCTAACCCGGAAATTAAAAACCAAAAAATGAAACATGAAGTGGAAACCCGCCGTGCTCTAACAAATTATCTCCATTCTAACCATGCTAACCCTGAGTCTCATTTGTTTATGACATTTATATCTATGCAATCATTTTTGGCTTTGGCACTTTTGTTCCTCCATACAATATTAAAACAATAGAAAAAAACATTTTCTATAAATATAGTTTGTTTGATATTTAATTTGATTTAATATAGTTCACCAAGAAAAAGCCAATGTGAAAGGACTTATGAAAAGCTCTCTCCAATTTGACGCCCTTTCCTTAACACATTTCACCAGCTGTGACAATAAATACACTCATAAAGAAGATATGAGGCCAGATTTATCTCTTATACTGTCATAAGAAAAAAATATGCCATAGGGAAAAATAAAAGGTGTTTTGGCTTCAATTAAAAAAAAAAGACAACAACATAAAACTTAAAGGTCCTGTATCATGAAAAATCAACTTTTTGGAGCTTTTAACCATGTTGTGATGCTATTTCTTTATTTAAAAGACCTCCAGAGTGGTTTTTGGCTTAATTCGTGCATTCCCGAGCAATCCTGCTGAAACCTGCGCTCTGAGCAGCTGCTTTACTCGCTCATGTAAAACGGCTGAATTGAGCCCCTCTACGTCACACTGTCGTATCAGGACGTTCCTGACCAATCCCTGCTGCCCCTGTAGTAGGTACGAAGCGAGCTGCGAGAGTCCGAAACAATTTGTCAGGAGCTCATCACGGCAGATGTCTAACCTACAGCCCAGAGTTCCCACACTTCAACCACCTGCTGCTCTTTATTAGCACGAGCTGCAAATAAAGACTTATCAACTCGACCCTGCTAATCACATGTCAGTATGACTCCAGCTTTACAGCTGAGCTCCACGTCACCGCAGCCCGTCCCACCACCGGATAAAAGTCACTCACCCTGCCAGCCCTCAATCAGACGTCCCGTTTGCCACGAGCTCCTGTTAGCCTCCGTGCTGCAGTTTAACCGCCTCATTAATCCAGCCTCAGACCTCAGACCTGTCCCGGTCGATCTCTCTCTCTCTCTCTATCCGCCTCGTTCTTGGCTGCTGGTCGACTGTGGTCGCTGCCTCCAGAAACCCGCTCCTCGCCTACGACCTGTCTCACTTCACCCGTCAGATCCCAGTCTTGGTGTCATCTCGCATCCAGTCGCGAGTGGACTGTCCTCCCTCCAGACGCTCCTCACCACCGAGCGTCCTCTGACAAATTAGCACCTCTATTTCGTTGTATTTCATTTGGCTGCGACAGTTACAGACGTTTATTTAGTGTTTCTAAACAGAAAAAAAAATTGCACTCACATTTGGGAGGCGGGGTTTTAGGTAGCGTTTTCACTTCCTGGTCACAGAATAACTCGAGAATACGTTATATTTCAGGACAAATGAAGTAAATATAACTCAAACAGTAAGGTTTTGTCATACGTATATGTGCCGATCCCAGACGTTGAAAACTGTAAAATAGCATGATACAGTCTGTTGGAGATTTTAAGGTTTTATGATGTTGGTAAAAGGTCACAGGTCATGCTGCAGGAGTCAGTGATCTAGATTTGCCCTGACTTGTAAAAACACTTCTGTCTTTATCTTAGACACCAATTGGTTTACGACTAGTTCCTGTTGTTTATCCACAGGAGTGATTGTTTACTACACTCTGACTTTATTATCTGACCCACACTTGTTCCCCTCCCTTGCTTCATCCAGATGGGAGGTGTCTTTGTGAATAAAAAGGCAATGCAGAGGTGAACACATCAGAATCGTCTCAACACCCTGGTTGGGGGATTCTCCTTTGCAAAGCTCATTAAACCATACTCTGTGTCTGACTGATGGTCTTTTTGATAGTTATTTAAGTTAGGGGTATTAAAATATCCTGACACAGTCCCTTTAAACCCACATGTAAACGCTTGGAGTGATTATCTAGGCATGTGCCTCCTTTCTCGTGACCAGTTTTCCAACTGCTTCCAGGACTTTTCTATTCCTTTCTTTTTTGGTTGGTAGGAAAAGTACAAGCTCTTAATCCAGCTGTTGTTTTCCATTTAAAATAATGAAATAAAGTCATTTAAAAATGATATAATAAACTCCTTAAAGAACTGAATTACAAAATAGAATGTAAGTCTACACTCACCGGCCACTTTATTAGGTACACCTGTCCAACTGCTCGTTAACACTTAATTTCTAATCAGCCAATCACATGGCGGCAACTCAGTGCATTTAGGCATGTACACATGGTCAAGACAATCTCCTACAGTTCAAACCGAGCATGGGGAAGAAAGGTGATTTGAGTGACTTTGAACGTGGCATGGTTGTTGGTGCCAGAATGGCTGGTCTGAGTATTTCAGAAACTGCTGATCTACTGGGATTTTTACGCACAACCATCTCTAGGGTTTACAGAGAATGGTCCGAAAAAGAAAAAATATCCAGTGAGCGGCAGTTCTGTGGGCGGAAATGCCTTGTTGATGCCAGAGGTCAGGGGAGAATGGCCAGACTGGTTCGAGCTGATAGAAAGGCAACAGTGACTCAAATAACCACTCGTTACAACCAAGGTAGGCAGAAGAGCATCTCTGAATGCACAGTACGTCGAACTTTGAGGCAGATGGGCTACAGCAGCAGAAGACCACACCGGGTGCCACTCCTTTCAGCTATAACAGGAAACTGAGGCTACAATTTGCACAAGCTCATCGAAATTGGACAATAGAAGATTGGAAAAACATTGCCTGGTCTGATGAGTCTCGATTTCTGCTGCGACATTCGGATGGTAGGGTCAGAATTTGGCGTCAACAACATGAAAGCATGGATCCATCCTGCCTTGTATCAACGGTTCAGGCTGGTGGTGGTGGTGTAATGGTGTGGGGAATATTTTCTTGGCACTCTTTGGGCCCCTTGGTACCAATTGGGCATCGTTACAACGCCACAGCCTACCTGAGTATTGTTGCTGACCATGTCCATCCCTTTATGACCACAATGTACCCAACTTCTGATGGCTACTTTCAGCAGGATAATGCGCCATGTCATAAAGCTGGAATCATCTCGGACTGGTTTCTTGAACATGACAATGAGTTCACTGTACTCAAATGGCCTCCACAGTCACCCGATCTCAATCCAATAGAGCATCTCTGGGATGTGGTGGAACGGGAGATGCGCATCATGGATGTGCAGCCGACAAATCTGCGCCAACTGTGTGATGCCATCATGTCAATATGGACCAAACTCTCTGAGGAATGCTTCCAGCACCTTGTTGAATCTATGCCACGAAGAATTGAGGCAGTTCTGAAGGCAAAAGGGGGTCCAACCCGTTACTAGCATGGTGTACCTAATAAAGTGGCCGGTGAGTGTATGTTTTGACTGGATCAATTTAAGATAACCACTAAGTGGATAATGTTTCAGACCTCCTCTGTACAAACAGGATCAGGTCTTTATTCACTAGCTCTATAACATGTTTCATACTTCAGAAACATGAAATTTGTGTGAAATGGCCTCTTTAAAACAAAATGTATACAAAATAAAATCACATTAAGTCTAATAAATAGTCTGTTGTTTGCTATTCTTGCGATACTAACTTAAAGATATGAGTTAGATGAGTGTTCACATTCACTAGATACAAGTTTTCAGGGTGTAAACATTGTTATAAAGTTGGCAGCTCTAAAACAAAGAAGGAAATGAGAAGTAGCTGTTTGTAAAACTTTCACCACAGAATGTCTCATACGGTTTATAAAGACCTTCTAAAATCATGTCCACTTGTTATAAAAAGATTTCTAAACATCCAAAATGGAATTAACGCCACATTTAGTCTAATTATAGATTCAGCTGCTACAGAGATCACATATTTTATCACATGGATACTGAACGGCTGTACAACCAAGTAACAACAAAAAGTACTGCTTTTACGTTCCGTCTATTTAATCTAGACATGAAGAGTACCAGCCTAAATGGGATTTAATAAGCTTAATGACCAACCATCAACTACTACTGTATGTGCCTCTTGTATTTAATCAGATAGAAACTGCAGTCTGGCAATGACCAAACATTTGGTCTAACTTTTGACACCAACAGTGACTTTCTGAATTAGGATCCTTTCTGCTTCTTTAATAAGAGCGTCTTATTTTTGTCTGATTTCACAGTTTAAGTTGCACAGATTGACAACTTTGACAACAGATACTACTTATTAGAGCTACACAACATTTTGGATTTTTTTTAGGATCCATTCTGTCAAAAACTGCAAGAAATGCAACAAATCACTGACTATTATTTTAAATGATAATTGTGGACTCTGACCTACTTTAGGTGACCAAAATGCTGTTTACCACAGGTGATATTGTAGCAGTATTTAACGTTTAATAATCATCAAGCTAATAGTGCAGCCTTTTCTAGTCATTCAGACCACTCAAAGCGCTTTCACACTACAAGGTTTTACATTTACCCATTCACACAGCCCGATATGTGGGCCGGGGGGAGGGGTGGGGGCTAACACTCACACAGCCCAATACGCAGATCGGGGGGGCAACATGGGGTTCGTGTCAAGGACATTTCGTCATGTGGCGGCAGACATTCAAAGGACCAAAAAATTGTACATAGGCAACATTGTAAGTAAAAAGCAATAAGTGCCTCGAAGGCAGTGATCATTGTTACAGGTCCCGAACCTGGTGATGCATTCTACCAGAAGAGCAATCTAAACCCAAATATAAAGGCAAAGAAGTTTTCAGTACCTGGCAGTGACTTGGCCCACTTGACAGCAGATATGACTTGCTGACCTCCCAGCCTGTTCAGAGTGGTCATGAGGCGTGATGAGGTGTCTGGCAGCGTGCTGTCGTAGCCAGAGTAGATGATTTCTGGTTCAATGGCCTTCAGAACAGACAGCATGGTGGGAACTAGTTGGGGCATGCTCCGTGGTATGATGGGAACTGGCAGGTTGCAGGGAGGATCTGGTGGTCCTGGGGGCCGCGGATGAGGCCGCACAGGTTTATTTCCCTTCCTATTTTTCCTTGCTGTGAGGTGGAACAGATAAAAGGGAGGGAACAAAAAATGATATGCTATTTTAATAAATTCTATTTAACAGATTTAAATGAAGGATTGCAATGTTTATTGGCGTAAATACAAAACTCTTGACTTTCAAAAATGTAACAGTCAAACAAATGAGAAAAACAATTAAATAAACCAAAAAACCTTATTAAAATCAAGAGAATGATATTCTGCCAAAACAAGATCAATGTATATAATTCCTAATTTTTCATTTTAAACACAATTATCACGAACAGATTTTTTAAGACAAAGCTATCTTTTACTTGGTGCACACCCTGTAATTAATAATTATACATGTAACAGGTTTAAGCATTTTAAACGAAGAGCCTGCAAAACATGACTGATAGCTCAAGAAAATCTTCTGCAACTAAATTAGGATCTTTAGTGAGAATTAATTTGCTTAAAATTAGCAAGGTTCCCACAACTCATCTACAAACAAATAATGCTGACAAAAAAGTGCTTGGCTCAGAATATTAATTACTGCTGGTTTCTACCCAGTAAAAATGTTATTTTAGATGTAAAACTAAGGACTTTATTTTTTTCAGTGTCCCCTCCATCAGAGCAGCATGTTTTTGCCCACACTCTGCATCATCTGGGCATCATTTTGACATTTGCTAAAACTAAATGTAAGGAAATAAAATAAAATCAGCTGTTGAGAGGTTACCATAAAAAAGCTTTTTTCCACTCACTACCTTTTTTTTTAATTTCCTCTCCTGACGTTTCTATGGTAACAATGCGCCAAAGCTTATCTGCCGATGCACTGACGTCCATCAAATCCCACTTCCTGCAACCGGGGGGGGTTCCCAAACACCTTTCACATACATCATCACTTGCTAATGATTTGTACAAAACTGAGAAACACAATTTATTATCCTGAAGAAAAGTGTACTTAAATAGCACCCAACTTCCAGAGCGCTCGAGTCTGAGGTTATAATACTGCAGATTCTCCAGGTAATTATCGACCTATATCCAATTTACCCTTCATCTCAAAAATTCTAGAAAAGATAGTTGCAAACCAGTTATGTGATCATCTACACAGTAATAATCTTTTTGAAGAGTTCCAGTCAGGATTTAGAGCTCCTCATAGCACTGAAACAGCACTGGTGAAAGTTTCTAATGATATTCTCATGGCCTCAGACAGTGGACTTGTGTCTGTACTTGTCCTGTTAGATCTCAGTGCTGCGTTTGATACTATAGATCATAAGATCCTATTGAAGAGGCTTGAATATGATATTGGGATTCAGGGAACTGCATTAAACTGGTTTGAATCATATTTAACTGAAAGATTCCAGTTTGTTCATGTAAATAATGAATCTTCTTCATATACCAGAGTCAGTCATGGAGTTCCTCAGGGTTCAGTGCTTGGACCAATCCTCTTTACTATATATATGTTACCGCTTGGTAAAATTATTAGACAACATGGTATAAAATTCCATTTTTATGCTGATGATACTCAGTTATATCTATCAATGAAGCCTGATGAGACCAACCAGCTGCAGAGATTACAGTCATAAACG